>RJWM01048183.1:0-11649 GCA_004363535.1 Dasyprocta punctata | reverse complement strand
TCACATGTCAAAACTTGGTGAGCATGCTCTGGTGTCTTTGTTTCCTTTGTAACTGGGGATGACACACTTGTTTTTGGCAGCATTTCCAAGCACAGCATTGTCATTGCCTCTTAGTGGTGAAGATCAGTGAGCTTGGCCAAATATTTTGACAACCAAACTTTTAAAATCACTTGGTTGTCAGGTAAATAGGCCTGCTTCTTTCTTTCTTTCTTTCTTTCTTTCTTTCTTTCTTTCTTTCTTTCTTTCTTTCTTTCTTTCTTTCTTCTTTCTTTCTTCTTTCTTTCTTTCTTTTTTTCTTTCTTTCATTCTGTTCTCTTGGTGAGTTTTTGCTGTTTTTGTTTTGAGGTTCTTGTTTCCTGCTTGGTAACCCAATAAACTCTAAGATAGAAAAAATAAGAAAACCTCTGCATTTTACTAGAATTGTGGGATTCATGAGTGAGAGTAAAAGAAATACTTGCTAAAAATGTTTTGCTCTAATTCATACTGTGACTATGAAGAGAAACGTGATCTCTCTTTTCCTAAACATTAACTTCTCTTTGAACGCAATTTGCATCTCTACCACGGTTGCTCCAGAAGCCCCTGTCAAAGTCTGTAAGGGAGGATTAAGATGAAATGTTGGAAAGTGTCTTGAATTCATCCTAAGGAACAAATATGGGTTAGAAATGTAGGCTATCAGATTGTAGAAATCACTACAATAAAATTATTTTTTTCCTGTCTGAAGTGTGACTTTGAGAGAGGTGAAGTGTACCGAATTAAATGAGAGCATCTTGCATGAGGGCCACATTCATTTCATGATTATAACACACCCAAGGGTTAAATCAAACTGAGTTTGGCCTGAGTACACCTCCATGTTCAAGTCATAATGCTGTGAGCTACAACCTAACTCAGCGGGCAAACTGATCGAAAGCTTAACTTGGAAGCACGTTCTGGTAACAAACAGCTGAGTCACTGCCCATCACAGCAGCTGAACCCCAGTCAATCACAGGTGACAAATTTTGCAATGCATGTTAAGTAAGACAAGAACTGTGCTTTACCCTATAGAGATGAATGTATGTCTGTACCTCATTTCTGTTCCTAAGTCTCAATTGTAGGAAGTGAACCTGTTTTTTTTTTTTTGCAATGCATGTTAAGTAAGACAAGAACTGTGCTTTACCCTATGGAGATGAATATATGTCTGTACCTCATTTCTGTTCCTAAGTCTCAATTGTAGGAACTGAACCTGTTCTAGTTCTGGGAGCTCTCCTGCTTCATGAAAAGCAAATAACAGGCAATTAGATATCTAATTAAATTTGTTGCTATTTTGTCTTTTGACCCTAGTAATGGCAAAGGCTCCTGCACACACTATAACACCGAGATGGAATAGGTTAGCTTATGCTGCTGTCACCTTTGATTTTGTGGCGGCATTTGTAGTCTGCTGTTGTAGTTAGTCAGGCTTCTGACTTTTTTGAGGCCAAGTCTCACCTCGGGAGCTGAAATTATTAATATGTTATGACATGTATGACAACACAGTAGTGAATTTGAACGAGAGGGGAAGGCAGACTTCAACAGGCTTACATTGCAGAGGACAAATTTGTGTCATAAATTGCAAGGTGATTTCTCTGAACACAGTTTAGAAGGGAAGCTAGTGATGCACAGCCAGTCAATCTTCAAATTGTAAAAGTGGTGCCTTCATTTATTTTTTTGAGGTGGTAGAATATTTTGAAATAGTAACTGGTTATTAGCTTTCTTGATATTTCCTTCTTTCTCACAGCCTGTCCCTGTCCGGTCAGCTCAGCCATTCTGCTGGCATTGCCTTAGGAGAGGTGTGATACCCACAAAGCAGCGAAACCCAGAATCAGTTCAGGACTTCTGAATCACAGCAGCCCAGCCCTCAAGAGAACCAGGGAGGAGGGAAGGTAGGGTTGGAGCCTGGGGATGAAAATTATAAATATGTTTGGGATGATCTGGAAAGGGGAGCAGACCTGAATTCATTTCTGAGTAGAGGTCACAAGGCCCAAAAGAATGTAGTGTGCTCATAGGAGGCCAGAAAGTGTCACTGACTTTTCAGTATGGAGGCAGAAAACATTTCAAGGGCCTGGCAGGGTGACTCAGCACTGACCTGCGTGCCGATGACTGATGACCTGCCACGTCACGGCCCATCATCTCTGGTGCCCTGGGCTACATAATTGCCAGGAAACTCACGTCCCATTCCAGGAAATGGAGGGCACGCTGAACTGACTGTGATAGTCTTCCCCTGATACATCAGAAAACTGAAATCTTAAAAAAAAAAAAAAAATAATGGGCTCTGGGGAACAACCATATATTTTTTAATAACCATATTTTTGATCATTGAATTTATAGGTTGAACTCAGTTACTGACCCATTTATATTTTTGACCTTTCCTTTTTGCGCATTCCCTCAATCCTGCTTTTTTCTTCCCACAGGTATTCAGTACCCTTGGTTTTCTCCTGCCCTTATGAAAGGTTCATGTCAGAAAAGCAAACGATAGGTGATTAAGTTTGGTATTACCTCACCTAAAGATGTTTGCACTTTGATGGAGATTAGAAACTCAGACCATAAGAGAAAATCCAAATATTGAAGTGTGAAGTTTCCACTCAATGGTAGGATGGTGGTTTCCTAGAATTTCTCTTCCCAAGTCACTCTGAAGCTATCCTCCCTTAGAATGAAGGGAAGGTTTAATGGTCACCCATTAACTTCCTCCTTAAAGAGCAAGGGCAGTGTTTCACAAACACTGTTTTTCTTTATCATTCCTTTAAGAAAATTTTTGGACTTTGTTTCCTTTCCCATGAAACTTTAATACAACAGAAACATTATTTAGAGCCAGTCTATACTATGTTGTAATTAAGCTTGATATGTAAAAAAAGTAAGAGGCACTTTTTTCCTTCTTATAGTTTGAATCTTGACTGTTCCTCCAAAGATACATGTGTTGAAAGCTGGGCCTCTGGGGTGGTGATTTTGGGAGTTGCTAGAACCTGTAGAAGGTGGGGACTCCTGGAAGGTCTTTGGGTCACTGGGACAGCACCGTGCAGGGAACTGTAAGACTCCAGCCTTTTCTTCTTCCTCTGTTTTGCTTCCTGGCTATGAAGTAAAGGGTTTGCTCTACAACTCATGCCCACTATGATGTGCTGCCTTGCCACAGGCCCAAAGCAAAAAGGGCCAACCAATCACAAACTGGGGCCTCCAAAACTGTGAGCCAAGATAAATCTTTTGTCTTTTTAAGTTGACTAGCTTGGGTATTTGTTATAGTGACAGAAAGGTGACTAATGCAACCCCCCTCCAACAGCTAATTATTGCCCCCTTAAGGGACGTATCAGCCTCACTGAAAATGTATTTTAAGAGCCAGTACAAGCTGGAGTCCACAAAACCAGGAAAAATAAAAAGGACCAACTATCCTCCATTTTCCAACCCTGTTCCCCAGATATTAAATAACTCAGGCACGTCATAAGAATGGCAAAGAACCACCTCATGCTGTCTCGGGAGATACAATAACTACATATCAGGAAAATATAAGAAGAGCCCATTTTTATTCTTTGAACTTATTAAAAATTAATCTATGTTCAAGGCTTGGCCAATGGAATTCGAGGCACCTGACTTGCATCAAAGCGTTCCCATAAACAGCCAACAGAGACCGGTTTAAAATGGCACCCTGTGGCCTTGCTGAACCCTTTCAACAATTGCTTTTTGTTAGAGTAGCATGACAGGCTGCTTTGTATGATGAGACCTAATAATGAACTGCTGGGTCTGAGGGCTGTAATTATAAGAAGCATAATAATATCCCATGTTTATATTGCTTGCTTTCATCTTAGTGGATCCCAAGGCATTTTACACATTACAGCACTCATAATAAAGCAGATACGTACACTAATTAAAGCATACTTCTTCCTAAATGTAGATGACAAAAGTCTATTACTATGCAAAAGAGTGAGCAGTCTGGTTAGCACTTGTGAAAGAGTTGAGCTTTCTCAAAGTCAGTATGGTATTGCTCTAGAACAATCTAACTTGCTTTGGACAGATTACATCTTGGTCCATTTCCATTTGGTGGCATGCCGAGTCCAATAGCAGTTCATTCATTCATTCACTCATTCATGCACTGAACACCTGCCTCAGCTGTTTCTCCTGTGCCACCCACTAGGATAGGTGCCGGCTTTCTTTGGCAGGTACCCAGCCTGCAAATTGGGGTGCTCTGAAGGCAAAAAAGCTACAGGGCATGGGAAATGTGAAGGTTGCCTTCCTGGCACTTGCTTTTGGGTTTGACAGTCATTTTAAACACGTTCCCTAACCAGGAGTCCTTGTGTCTCCACTAAGTTAACTCAAAGCCGCAGGCACCCTCCTTCTGCCTGACACCTCAAAGAATCTTACAGGCCCCACACAAAGCCAAGCACCTGCACACAGTCACAGCAGCCACACTAGTAGCCACTTTTGTTTGGAAAGCTTTATGTTGCTCCCAAGGAGGAAGAGGTGGCCTGGATGGCTCAGCAGCCCAAGTCAAGCCCCAGTCCCATCTTTCTAGCTTTGCCCAAGCTGGCTGGTCTTCTCCAGCCTGCCCAGGCAAGTCCATGAGTCCCAGACAAGTCTTCCAAAGAAATAGACTGGTGCTCTTTCTGCAGACAGGAAGTCTCAGTCTGTTTTCTGTTGCTGTAACTGAATATTGCATTTATAATTGCTTAGAAAGCATACAGGTTTGTTTAGCTCGTGGTTCTGGGGGAGTAGAAAGTGTCACTGTCTGCCCAGCATTTGGTGAGGGCCTTGCTGCCAGGTAACAGCAGCTGGACAGTGTCACATGGGGACGCAGAGCAAGCTTGCTAACTTGGGTCTCTTTCTCTTCTCATAAAACCGCTAATGTAGTCATGGGGTGGGGAGGTCCAACCCTCATGATTTATAATCTTGATTACATCCCAAGGTCCCCACCCCAAATGTTATTAACGTATCACTTTGTGAATTCCATTTCAACATGAGTGTCAGAGAGGAAACACGCTCATACCAGGGTACAGGGTACACCTAGGAATATAATCGATGAGTAGCTACCTCTATAGGGTGACTGGGGGTGCTGGAAGACTTCTTGACCCATCGAGGTGTCTGACTCCAACTTTCAGATGCCTGAGGTCTACTACAAAGCACCCCCAAAAGGTCTCAACTACTAATCCCTTGATTTCTTGGTGAAGATCAGAGGGGCTCAATATAACAGAAGGAGGGGGAGAGATAAATGCAGGCAAACGCTGCTAATGATGTTGTTAGAGGCAAATTTTGCCAGGCGAAGGATCCCCAGAACAGTTCTTCCTGCAGCTATGATGTATTCACAGCCTAGGTGCTGGGCCACATGCACGGCTTCAGCAGAGAAAGTACAGACTGCTTCTATGATGCACAAGCTTTAACATTCCTCCTCCAACTTGTCTCCTAGGCCCAAGAAGCAGGGGAGGAGAGGGACTAATAGTCTTTTCCTTAATGAATTGCCTTAATGGAAGTATGGTATCGATAGTCTAATGTTTTTTAAAAGTTTTTTGAAACAGAGGGAATTTCACTTCTCAGAAAAGTACACTCAGGAGGCTGAGGCAAGAGAATGGCTGCGAGTTTGAAGCCAGCTTGGGCTACAAAGTGAGTCCAAACCCACCCTGAACTGTGTAGCGAAACCCTGTCTCAGAGAGAGAGAGGGAAAAAAGAAAGAAAGAAAGAAAGAAAGAAAGAGGAAGAAAGAAAGAAAGAAAAAGGAAGAAAGAAAGAAAGAAAGAAAGAAAGAAAGAAAGAAAGAAAGAAAGAAAGAAAAAGGAAGAAAGAAAGAAAGAAAAGGAAAACCTGTACTCGAGAACACAATCTATTACCTCTCTCAGATGGGAGGCTAGACAAATTAGCAACATTCTCACGCTGTAATTCTACCTACGTTGTGAGGCTTCCTGACACCTGCACACCCACATCCTGTCGCCATGTCCTCGGGACCCGGGGATCAACACCAGCTTCACGGATGTGCAACGCCTGCAGCAACACAGGGCCCTGACGCAGTAAGGCCCCGCATTGCTTTAATCTCCTGCTGTCATCACCTTAAACAATTTTTAAAGGAGGGCCCTCACATTTTCACTTTGCACTAGACCCTGTGAATCATGTCCTGCCTGACAGCAGGCATCTCGGACGTGGACGCCTCTGGGAGGCCTTTTCCAAGTGCCAAGGAGAACTGGCCACTCTTCTGGGCTCTGCACAAGTCTGCTCTTTCCCTTTAGTGAGACTGAGCACACCACTGGCCAGCACTTCTCTATGAGACTGTAAACCTTTTGAGGGAAGGGATTGGGACAGAACTTCCCTGCATTTTTAATACATGAGGAAGTAGCTGGCTCTGCGTGGCATACAGTAGACTTGCAGCAAACATTTCCAGAATAAATTTTAACATTTTGGATGCCCTATGTGCCTTTAATAAGTACTAAAATATTTCTTAAATAAATTGATTAATTCATTTAACTATTTATCAAACTTTATTGTGTGCTAGGCTTTATGCAGGTCATTTAAACTTACAAAGTGAAACAAATGGGTGGCCCTAACATGAAATTTTCACCCCAACGTGGAGATAAACAATCAACAAATAATCTAAAAGCACAGGGTATTAAAAATTCTAGTAGTTCCTCTGAAAGAAAAACTGTGTGGAGTAAAAGAAAACAGTGATATTACACAGAGCTCCTCTCAAAGCAGTGTGAAGTTAAGACCTAAAGATATCGGCTATGGTGCCCAACTTGCCAGAGATATCCAGGGCAAAGGAGGAGTTCAGGATGAGACCTGGAAGATAGAGAGAACTTTTTTCTGTAGATTTAGAAACTGAAGGAAGGTCAGTGTGGACAGAGCTTTCGGGGAGTGGGAATACTGCAAGGGATGGGATTGGACAGACAGGCAAGACCAAGATCCTACATACACTTACAGTAATTTGCATTCTAGTCAAAATAAACAAGGAGTTTTGGAAGACCTTTAAAGCATTAGAGTAATCCCACCCAATATATCATTTCTAAATAATTTTTTCA
Source organism: Dasyprocta punctata (assembly GCA_004363535.1). Lineage (NCBI taxonomy): Eukaryota > Metazoa > Chordata > Mammalia > Rodentia > Dasyproctidae > Dasyprocta > Dasyprocta punctata. The sequence goes on along the minus strand of RJWM01048183.1, from coordinate 4,654 downwards.
GCTGCATAAGGGATAATATAATTGATGTGAATAATAAATAATAAATGATGATTGTAAGGACACCGAAGAGGGAACTACTGCAACAATAGTGAGAAGAGGACTGATGTCTTGGTTTAGACAGCAGCGGATAAAAGAAGAGGAGAGTTTCTGAATACTTTGGTGGTCCTTGGTTATTATTGGTATAAGAAAGGAAATGAAGACCAGTGAGTTGCTCTGATTGAGATGATAGACACTGAGAAAAGAATTGACCTGGGTTCCCATAGGGACTGAGAGTCAGAAGCTCAGGTCTGACTAGCTGAAGCTTAGGTCAGAGTTAAAGAGGTGGCATTAAGAGTTCTTGGTACAACAGGCATAAAATGAGAAGCCTGACCATTCTGTATCTATGGAATTGTTTCTCACTTAGCCAAAAGTCTGGGAATCTTGCAGACAAGGGAATAACACCATTCTCTACTGCAGATAACAACACACTTTGAATACTTAGCTCTTATTCTTGGTATCTACGTTTTTCTTCTGCAAAAACGAATGGCTTCTAGGTTCCCTTGAGTTGGAAGTGGACATTGCCACTTGTTTCTGTTGCTTGCAGCTGGTATATGAGACCAATACAGTAAGCAATAGCCTATGAGCAATCGCATCAAGAGAACAATCATCTTTTCTCTCTCTTACTCTTTAGTAAGGCAGTTATGAGGGAGAAGTAGCTTTCACTTGGATTGGCCACCAGAAGAAGTGGAGTTTTCAGAGTCCATGAGGACAGTCCTCTTTCAGGGCAGTTGCAGGGCAAGCCCAGCCACATCAATGGAGATATAGGACCTCAGGACTTTTGGACTTCAGAAAGTACGTGAGAAGGTGTGGAAGGGAGTGTTGGGGTGGAATTTGAGTTCTCAATGGGGAATAGCACATGGATAAGAGTTGAGCTGATAATGAGGAGAAGTAAACACTGGACTTGGAAAACAGTGATTACATTCAACAGGAATGTGAAGCATGATCTTGAAGAGATAGATGGGCAGCCCATATCACCACTTTGGCCCCAAATATGTCACTTAGTGATAGGGAGCTGCCAGAACTTGTGCTCCTGCAGGCACTGATAGAGTCGGAATGCAAGACTACTGTTTTGGGTTGGGCTGGATCTCAAACTGCAGACTGGTCTTGAGCATGTATGAGCTTATTTAGGGGAATTTTCCCCATCTGGATTTTTAATTCTCATGTCAGGAAACTCTGGAAGGAAGTCTATTCTGAGATTAGCTAGGTTAGATGCATGAAGTTTTATTTGTACCATTCAAATAAACCTCTACTCCAGCCTTCTGTAGAAACTCATGACCATGTTGTGGATGAGACTGACTGTCTCAGCCCTGAGTGGACCCCAAAGTTGTCTATTTTGTGTTCTTACAAGTTTCTGTTGACAAGAAAGCATCCATCTTTTTAAATGAGCTTTTTATACTAGAGGTTATGTGGTGAATTATTACAACTTTACAAAGAAATACCAACTTTTCCTTAGTGTTTGAGGTGGGAGAGAAAGAGCAGAACATACTGCAATATTCACTTCCCAGTAGATTAAAGTCATTCTCTCATTGCTGCTTTTCTTTTCCTTTCTTTTATTCCTCCCAAAGCTCCTAATGTCCTTTGATGACATTTGGTAGCTGAGCTGACAGATCTTTTCACATCCCTCATTTTATCTTTTTACTATACAATTTAATCTCCTGGGTCAGCATATTTGGAAATAAAGAAACCATAAATTCCTTTTTTCTTCTTATAGAAATTTAAAAGGTGAAGTGAAGAGCTAAATGTTAAAATGGGACCACTTTTATTAAAAAAAAATAGATTCCTCTTTTATTTGAGTGTTTATCCTATGTCAGGCATTGGAATTAAAATGATAAGCCAGAAAAGCTTGTCTTTGAAGAGTTTGCAGTGCTGTTGGATGAAAAGACCCTTGTAGAAGCTACCCACAGAGGGAAGTAATGGTGGCTACAGGAGCCCAGTCACTGAGAACACAGTAATAGTCTCTAAAACACTGGGTTTAGATACTAACCCTGAAAGTTTAAGGAGACAGCTTTCCACGAGAAGCAGCAGTATGTGAGAAGGCCTGGGAAAGAGCCCAGATGTTTGGGGAGTGGGTTAGTCCCATGTGGCTGGAATGCAGAGGGGAGTGAGGCTGCAGGGAGAAGGGAGTTCGAGGAAGGAGCAGATCCTGGCGATCTAAGACTGGTGGACAAGGTGTGACTTTCCCAAGGGACAGGAAACGACTAGCTACATATGCAAAGAAAACATGTTGATACACAGATATTGCTGGAAGGTGACTCTCAGGGCACAATGCTTACCAGATGTCAGCAAATGCACAGAAAGCTCCTCAGACAGCTGAACATCAAGTGAGCTGCACTCTCCCTGGACCTGACCGTCTCCTTGTTGGTTGTCGGTGACCTCCTGCTGATGTACTTTCCCTAGCACCCACACCTCAGCTAACCGGCCTCAGCCCCTGAGACTCTCCCAAAGGGCAAGAAGTCAAGGTGACAAGAAGTTGATCCTGACTTTTGCTTCTTCCAGGAAACGATTTGGAAATTTTTCTTCCACTTGAGAAGGCAGATGCTCTTTCCTCAAGTTCATCAGTGCGTATTTACAAATAAATTTCACTACTGCATCTGTGAAAACAAATTTCCATAAATAAATATTTATTGGGACAGAGGGAAATGGTAGAGGAGGGTAATGAAAAGAATGATAAAATGCTTTGGGTATGGCAATGGTCTTTTTCTTCTTTTCTTAAAAGATAACTCCCAGTTGAATCTATGTTTTAGATTCGGAAGTCAATAGATGCAGTTTTCACAGAGCTGCGCAGGAGTATCCGCATGTTTGATACAGACCCACGCACTGGAAAGGGAGGACCTGTTTCCAGTGGGAAAGGTGGGAAGTCTGTGCACCAAAAGGTGTCGCAAGAGACAGAAGAACACTGAAGTTGTCTGTCATCCACAGAGATGAAAAGGAGGTTAAACTTGATAAATTAAACCAAGGAAACAAAATAATGTGCCAGTTTTAAAATTGTTATGGTATAGATGAGTAGCTAGAAACCTTGTTTTAGCCTTGGCCTTCAGAATGGTGCCATTGGGAGGTGATGAGAGGGAGGGACATAGCAGGAGGTCCTGAAGTCACTGGGGGTCCCTCAAAGAGATTTGTGGGATTCCACACTGTCACCTCTCTGTTCTGCTGGTGATGTTAGTGGTTGGCTGGACCGTGTGCTCTCATATGATGTCATGTCTTTGCCTGAGGCCTAATGCAATGGAGTCACTTGATCATGAACTGGAATTCCCAAAGCAGTGAGATAATTTGACATTTTTTCTCTTTTAAAATTAATTAATTAAGTTTGTTGATACCTTTTAGATACAAATAATGATTACACTCATTATAGGGAATTTGTGCCTGTATATGATGTATTGTGATTTTTTCCCCTCCTATTCCCTTACTCTCCCTTCAACCCCTCTTGCCTTCTTTATTTACAAATGCTTTATTTCTAGGTTTTCCTTCTTTCCCTTTTTTTTTCTTTTCCTTCTTCCCTTTCCCTATCTCTGTTTCCCAGTTCCCCTTCCCATTTGACCATTTTCTTCCTATCTCACAATATCTATTATATATTTTGTTCCTTAATTATGCTTTTGATTTCTCACACCAGAGGAACAATGTGATATTTACATATGCATGTCCAATTTATTTCACTTAAGAATATGATCTCAAAATGCGTCAACTGACCTAGAAATGCCTCAAGTTTATTCTTCTTTAAGGTTGAGAAGTATTGCACTCTATAAAAAAAAAAACACATCTTCTTTATCTATTCATCAGTTAATGGGCATTTGGGCTGTTTGCAAGATTTTGCCATTACAAACTCTGTTACTATAAATATGGGAGTGCATATACCACTGTGGTATGATGTTTTTAATTCTTCTGGGGAGATATCCAGAAGGGAGATAACTGGGTCAAATAGGACCTCTACATTGTTTTGAATTGTTGAGGACTCTCCACACTGATTTTCACAGTGTTTGTATCAGTCTACGCTCTGACCAATAGTAGGAAAGCGTTCCTTCTTCCCCACAACCCCACCAGCATTTGTTACTGGTTGACTTCTTGATGGCAGCTATTCTTTCTGGAGTGAGATGAAATCTCAGCATTGTTTTAATTTGCATCTCTCGAACATCACCAGTGATGTTAACATTTTTTCATACATTTATTTGCCATTTCTAACTCATCTGAGAAGTATCTATACATTTCAGATGCCCATTTTTTTGGATTGAGTCTTTAAATATGGGAAGGTCTGATTTTTTTCTGTTTTGAGTTCTTTATATATTCTAGATATTAGTCCTTTGTCCAAGGAGCAGCTGGCAAAATATTTTTTCCCACACAGTGAGTTGTCCCTTCACTTTGTTGATGATTTCTTTTGCTATGCAAAAGCTTTTTAAAAAGATGAGATCGCAGTTGTTGGTTTTTGGTAATATTTCCCATGTGATCAGGGTTTTGTTCAGAAAGTCTTTATCTATTCCTATGTCTTCAAGAGTTCTATTCTCTCTTCCAGTAGATTTAGTGTTTCTGTTTTTGTATTTAGATCTTTGATCCATTTTGATTTTAGTTTAGTACATGGTGAAAGATGTGTATCTAATTTTAGTCTTTGGCATTTGGAAAGCCA
>RJWM01048182.1:0-11582 GCA_004363535.1 Dasyprocta punctata | reverse complement strand
GGGAGAGGGAGGGGGGGGGGAGGGAAGAGAGACGTGGAGGGAGGGGGAGGGGAGGGGGAAGGAGGGGGAGGGAGGAGAGGGGGAGGGGAGCAAGCAAGGGCTGAAGGGAGCAAGCAAAGCGAGGCAGGGAGAAGTAGGGTAGAAGGCAGGGGACCTCTGCTGGGTAAGGTCACGAGAAAAGATGGGAAGGGGCAGGCTTTGTCACAGAGGAAGAGGGGAGGTGCCCAGACAGATCAAGGGGATCAGCAACGGGAGCAGCAATAGGGTCAAAGACGGTGGGGTGGGGTATGAGAGTGGCGGGTCCTCAGGCTCCAACCCGCCCAAGGACCATCGCCCAGCTTGAGAGCCGAGGCCTGGAGGACGCTCCTTACCTATGAAATGAGGACTCCAGACTCTTCCCTTTCCTCTGGGTCCAGTGGACAGCAGCGTGAGCCATGACACACCTGACTGCCCGCGCATGTGCACCAAACACACGGGTCACGTGGGGAAAGGGGCTGGCCCTTGGCAGTATAGGGCGGAGCCTGGGAGGGGTGGGCCCAGCCTCTACCCTCTTAGCTCGCTGGGGAGGTGGGGCTCAGCCAGCTTCCAGGAGTGGGTGGGGAATTATAGGGGTGGGGTTGTCATAAAAGGGCGTGTCCAAGTGTCACCTGACCTGAGCAGCTTCACCCTACAGCGCCCGGCCCCTTCCGCCTGACTGACCCCAGTTCCTCGGCGCATGCACAGTCAGTCACGTGCCTCACACTGCGTGCCCACCAGAACAGGAGCAAGGCTGAGCGTCAGGTGTTCACCCCTTAGCGGGTAAGGAGCAGCCAGTAGCCCTTGGCCTTCTTCCTGAGATGGTCCCTGGGCAGGTTGAGGCCTGAGGACACACCACTCTCCCACCCCACTCCAACGCGCTTGACCTTGGGGCTGCTCTTCTCTCCAACCCTCTTGATATGGTGGGGCCCCTCCGTGCCTTCATCTGTGACCAAGTCCGTCTTTCCCCCTCCTCATTTGACTTGGTCCAGTGGAGAACACTTCCGGTCTTCCTCTTCCTGCCTGGCCTTCTTCCTCTTTGACACCCTCCTCCTTTCCCCCTCCTCACCTTCCCCCTTACCCTCTCTTTCCCCTGATGCCTCCTGGGACCTCTTCTGGCCCTCCCCTTCCCATGGCCCTCCCAACCCTCTCACCCTAGTCACCCACATCAGTGGGAGCCTGTGTTGGCGAGGTGGAGTCACCCGATACTTTTTGTTTCCACAGCCTGCAAACCATAATGGAGGAGCACAATCTGGTGTTCCTGCTCAGGGCAAGGACTGTTCTGTCACAGCCTTGTTCCACAGTGTCAGAGCCAGTCCCTGGAAGAGTTCATTCCTGAGGACCCCTTGCATTCCAGGACTGCAGGCCCTCCACAGGCCTCTAGCCTCTGCTACCTAGTACTCCAGCCCTAGTACCTGGGACAACCAACTACAAGAACTTCCGACCCCTGCCTAGGATGCCCAGCCTTGCCCTGTAGTGTACAGCGTGCCCAGTGGCCTTCTTGGGACTTAAACAGTGGAAAGTAATGGGACCAGCAGGTAAGGAGGGGTCCAGAAGTGAACAATGGGGTCAGGATGGACCCTGGGGGGTGGGGAGGTGGCCAAGCAGAGGTCATCCCACACACAAGAACTAGGGTTGGAGTTAGGGTTAGGAGTAGACTTAGAGATTAGGGGTTGGAGTTGGGATATTAGGGTTAGCATTCGAGAAATAGGATTGGAGAGTTAGGGCTAAAGAACAGGGTTACGGTTTAGGATTGGTTTGGAAGAAAAGGGTTTTTATGGTAAGGTTTAGGCCAGTGGTGGTGACCTTTTTAGAGATGAGTGCCCAGGCTGGAGCCTAAAACCCACTTATTTATCACAAAGTGCTGAAGCTGCAGTTACAGCTGAGTTACCGAGGTTTTAGTTAATAAAAAACAACTCATACATCAACATATTTTTGTCTTAAAAGATAAACACACACCACCGTAAGTTCACAACCACTTAGGCTTTAAGGCTTTGAGTTTAGAATAAAGGTTTGGGATAGGTCCAGGTACAGGGTAAGATGTAGGGGTAGTAGTAGGAGTAAAGTCAGGGTTTTGGGGTGAGTATTAGGGGGTTAGAGGCTTAAGGTTAACATCGGGTTACATGGTTAAGGTTTGTAGGGGTTAGGATTATGGTTAGGGCTTTAGGGTTATAGCTTTGGTTACTTAATGTTCATGTCAGGGTTGTAATTGTTAATTTTGGGGATTCCCAAAGGATAATACAATTCTTGGGTTCATTTCACGTTCACTTACTGCCCCAATTGGGAAAAATAACCCTTTTACCGCTTAGATCAAGTTTTCTAGTTCAACTCATTGTGGTACTGCCCCTTATTGTCATGATGTTGACGAATATAACAGATGTGTATTTTTACTTGAACAACTCTTTTCAGTTCTTTGGGGGTATCTATCTAGGAATCATTAGTAAATTAAGTGTTTACTCAACTTTTTGAGAAAATGCAAAACTATTTCCCACAGAGGCTGCAGCAGGTGTAATGGCTCCACTGTCTTCTCATCCTTACCTTAAATTATTTTGATGACAGGTCCTGTCGTAGGAGTGAAGGGGAACCTCGCTCACTTGTAATTCGCATTTTCTTATTGTGTGAGATACTAGGCATCTGCTTCCGTGTTCGCATCGGAGTACTGCAGTGGGTAGTGTCGCATTCCAGGGGCATTCTGGTTATTTCCTCGGTTGTCTGCTGTCAGTGTCCACCTTCTATGATATGATGGCCTGCAAGGCCACAGTCATTCAGATAAGAATGGATCCATCACATCCTGTTATTAGGGTCTTTCTTTGGGTGTGCGGCAGCTGAGTCTGCTCACAGCACTCTGTCCTATCTTCTGTGCTGCATTGCAAGTCCCTTGTCAATACCAGCTGCCGCATATTAATAGATCTGTTTTCTTTTTTCCCAGCTGCCTGTTTAGAGCTTTGTCTCTACAAGTGAAACTGCATGGCATTCTGTGTGGACAGAGAGCAGAGCAGCGGAAGGAGGTTCAAGCCTGCAGCCTCACTTTGACCTCAGCTCTACCTGCTGCATCTTCTCTGAGACCTCACCGTGGATTCTCTGAATCAGGTTCACGCAGGTGAGTGCACGCTGGTCACTGTGACCCGACCACACTTCCACTCCCATTCTCACTTCTGCTTGTGAGCTCCCTGTGCTCTGCATGGTTCCTGCTTGATCCCTGGGTTTAGTGATTCCAATGATGATCTCCCTAGACCTCCCCACCTGGCCTTTCTGTTCTAGGTCTCCTCAGCCCAACACTCAGTTTCCCCTGGTCACATGAATTCCCGTCCTACCTCACTCATTCCTCTTGCCATGCAGGGCTGCCAGAGGTTCAGCAGATCCTCAGCCCTCCCCTATGTCCTGCTTGTTCCTGCCTGTTCCAGCCTTAGCAGGCCCATCAGGCCTGGGAAGGGGTCCTTGTATACCGCGTGTGTGTTTTCCAACTCCCATCCACTGGCTACATCTGTCAACATATTCACTCGCTGACTCCCACTGGGAAGTCAGCTCTTCTGGACAGGGGCATCTTTATTCCATCCCTGTGTACACTGAGGTGGGGAGGAGGGAGGCAGAGAGAACAAACCAAGTGTGAGAAAGCAAGAGTATGATGTAGTGGATAATGAAAGATATGCTGTAAGACTGTATCTTGTACCTCAGAAGTCATGGAAATGAGACTTAGCTAAGTGTTTCGGGGACATGCACAGGAAGCCAAAACCTTGCTTGGGGCTTCAACTAAAAAGAAACCAAAACCTTGCTTGGGGCTTCAACTAAAAAGAAACCAAAACCTTGCTTGGGACTTCAACTAAAAAGAAACAAAACCTTGCTCGGGGCTTCAACTAAAAAGAAACCAAAACTTTGCTTGGGGCTTCAACTAAAGGGGGCCAGCACTGACCATGGAAAGGGCCACAAGGCTGCACTCAGAAAGAATGGAGCAGTGAGTATTTTGGGATTTGATGGTGTGGAATAAAGTCTTAACAGTTTGCAGTGCGGGGGTATGGTTCCAGAAAACTTTTCTGTGTTAATACGTGGACCATGGGGTGATCATAGGCAGCTTATCTCTGAGGTGGTTGAATTTTTGTGTTACTGGTACAGCCATACTGTACATTACTTCCCAGTCTGTGGTCCTGGGCCCTATATAGAGCCAAAAGGTGTTTAGATCTCTGCAGTGGTTGAGACAGCATAAGTGTGGGGGCAGAAGGGACAGGAGAGAAAGAAAACACAACTTCAATGAGCAGAGGCCAAGTTAACCCTGCATTGTGCTCTTGAACTTACCAACATTTATAAATGGTCAACATGGCAACATGCAGAGCCAAATAGAATCTGATCAAGGTTTGAAAAAGCAAGGGAAACAGACAACAGGAAGAAAGAGGCTGAAATCTTATCCCATTTTAGTCTCTAGGCGCAATGGTAGGGTCAGTGTTCTTAGCAGAAGTGACCAGGTCACTGGAAGTAACAAAGGAGGTTGTTATCTTACTCTCCATGTCAGTGGTATTACCTACTGCAAAGCTCTATGACCTGCAAAAGTGGCGATTTTTCCTTGTACTACAAGCAAATAAAGCTAGACGGTTTATGTAGGGTTTTTCTTGATAGCAGTTTCTCATATCATGTGCTCCTGTGTCTATAGTTTTACCAGGATTTCAAGGTAGGACTATCAAAACATGCCATGCTGCAAGGGGTAAGAGTGTACGGTACCCAGGAGTTTGTTTTGTCACCACAGCCATCTGTCCTACCCGTCTCACCTTCGTGGCCTCTGTCTCGATATCTTTTTATTTCTCCTTTTTCCCATTTCCTGTGTTACTTTTTCTGGAACTCTGGAGAGACCTTTGGATTTTTTGGGGGGGTAACAGGAATCAAACTGAGGACCTTGTGCTTGTCAGGCAGGCACTCGCCCCTGAGCAGATTCCTGGCCTGAGACCTTTAAAGTTTGTGTGTCTTAACTTTTACATTTTTCATCTTTGTCTGTCTGGCTATTTGTGTATTGGCTTCAAATCCATCTTCTAGTTTAATAATGCTTTATTGAACTATGTGTATTTTCCTGTTCAACCTATAATGTAATGTGTTGTTTGACTTACTTTGGTTTTACTTTTCTCTTAATTATTGACACACCCCCTTCTTATCTAAAAATCTTCTTTCTACTTTCTTTTGTTTGCTAATTTCCACGTTAGGGAGAACATGGAACATTTATATTTCTGAGTCTGGCTTATTTAGTATAAACATGATTTCGAGACCCATCTGTTTTCACAGTAATGGCAAAATTTTTATCTTTGTGGCTGAATAATACTCCATCATGCACATATACCACATTGTCCTTATCCTATCCATTCATCTGCTGATGGGCACCTAGGCTGATTCCATATCCTGGCTATCATCAGTTGTGCCATAATAAACAAGGCTATGCAGGTAGCTCTGTAGTATTTTGATTTTAATTTCTTGTAGTATATAGCAAGAAGTGGTATTGCTGGATCAAATGTTAGTTTTATTTCTAGTTTTTTGAGGAAGCTTCATAATAATTTGCATAGTGGTTCTACTAATTTGCATTCCCAATAACAGTGTAAAAAGGTTTCCTTCTAACAAGTGGTTATTATTTTAATTCTAATACTCTTGATGATAACCACTTTGGAGTGAAATGGAATCTCAGGGTAGTTTTGATTTGCATTTCCCAAATGACTAAAAATGTTGAATGTTTTCTCATATGTTTGCGATTAGAAAATTGTATTACTTTTGAGAAGTATCTCAGTTTGTTTGCATGTATGGATTGGACTGTTTAATTTTTTCCGTATCTTCAATATATTTTATGTATTGAACTATTTCATCTTCCTAAACATTCTCTAATGTTGCTGCTTGGTAGTTAGGTCTTCCTTGTTTCATCCTGTGACAACCACTGATCACTGTAATTACCTGAAATTTCACTTGTTCTGTACTGTCCTATAAAGAGAACCACATAATACACAGGCCTTGGGATCTTTCTCCTTCATTTAGGGAAATGCATTGAAGACTCATCTGTATTGTGGTGTGAATCACCAGTATGTATATTTTTATTGAGCACTAGTATTTTGTTGGTTGGATGCATAACAGTTTATTCCCTCACCTGTTATAGGACATCTGATTTGTATCCAGCATTTGTCAGTTATGAATTAATTGGTCATAAAACTTGTTTAATAATTAATTTATTTTATTTGTACATGTTTGCAGTTCGTGTAGTTTACAATCATCTTGCGGAATGCTTCCATGTACATACTACCCCTTTCCCTTAATCCCCCTCCCCTTCCCTCTCCCTACCTCCTATTCCAGTTCCCCTATCCCATTTTTCATTCTTGCTGATACTGTCTTAGCTCATGATATCACATGTAATATTTACATTAATTGGGGGTTATTGGGCTCTCATATATGGTATATCATTATTCTTTTTATTTCACTTCCCCCCTTTCACTCCTCACCCTTGTTCCCTTGGATCCTTTCCCCATTGCAGGAGGTCCATTCACTTGTCCCTTTCTATCCATCCTTTATAATTTTCTTTGTACTTTGCTTCACTAAAATGACCACTTCCATACAGCATTTAAGCTTGTGTGTCTGGTTTATTTCACTCAACTTTATATTTTCCAGGTGTCTCCATTTTCCTACAAATGTCATTTTTCTTATAAATCAGTCATTTTTTAGAGCCGAGCTATACTCCATTATATGTAGATACTACATTTTCTTTATCTGATCATGTGTTGATGGGTAGAGGCTCCTTCTGATATTCAGCTATTACAAATTGTGCTGCTGTAAGCATTGGTATGCATGTATCACTGTAATTTGATGACTCAAGTTCTTTGGGGAAGATACCCAACGGGTATATCTGGGTCAAATAGAAGTTCTAATTTCAAATCTTTGAGAACTCCCCATATTGATTTCCATAGCGGTTGTGCTAGTTTACATTCCCACAAACACTGAGGGAGGGCTCCTTCACTGTAGCTTAGCCAGTATTTTGTTACTGTTTGATTTCTCCATCACTGCCATTCTTTCTGGAGTAAGACGGAATCTTAGTGTTGTTTTAATCATGTATTTCCCTAATAACCAGAGATGCTGAAAATTTTTTCATGTGTTTATTGACCAGTTGTATTTCTTCCTCAGTGGAGTGTCTGTTCATTCTCTTACCCATTTATTCACTGGGTCTTTAATTTTATGTGGTTTAATATTCTTTTTTAGTTTTTTTGTATATTCTGCATATTAGTCATCTGTGTGAGGAGTATCTTGAAAAAAAATTTCCCATTCTGTAGGTTGTCTTTTCACTCTACTGACTCTTTTGCTGTACAGAAGCTTTTTAGTGTGATATAATCCCATCTGTTAATTCTTGCTGCTATTTCTCATGCAATTGAGGTTCTCTTTAGAAAATCCTTTTGTACACCTATGTCTTCAAGGGTTTTCTTTTGATTTATTTTATCTTTCATTAGGTTTAATGTTTCTGTTTCAATGTTTAGCTCTTTGACCTATTTTGATTTTAACTTACTATGGTGAGAGATAAGGTTTTAATCTTCTGCAAACAGATAACCAGTTCTCCCAGCCCCACTTGTTGAATAGGATATCTTTCCTCCAACATATGCCTTCAACCCCTTTGTCAAAGATCAAATAGTGGAATATGTCTGGGGAAGTTTCTGTGTCAATTCTGTTTCACTGAATTACATATCTATTTTCATTCCAGTACCATGCTGTTTTTATCACTATTACTTTGTAGTATAGCTTAACCTCAGGTATTACTACGCCTCCAGCTTTGCTCTTATTGTCAAAACTGCTTTTGCTATTCTGTGTCTTTTCTCACTCCATGTGAATTTTATGATTGTTTTCTCTTGATCTGAAAAGTATGCTGTTGGTGTTTTGATTGGAACTGCACTGAATCTGTGTAACAGTTTTGGGAGTATGGCCATTTTGACGGTATTCTGCCTACCCAGAAGCAAGAGAGAGCATTCTGTTTTCTGATGTCCTTGTCAATAATCTTTTACAGAGTACTGCAGGGTGTTTTTGTTTGTTTGTTTGTTTTGATTTTTGGTTCTTTTTGTATATGATTTTTACTTCCTTGGTTAGGTTAATTCCAGGCATTTCATTTTGCTTGAAGCTACTGTAAGTGGTACTTTCATGATTTCCTTCGATAGTTCATTGTTGATGTACACAAATGCTAATGATTTTTGTGTGTTGACCTTGTATATGCTACTTTGCTGAGGTTGGTTAGTAATTCTAAGTAGAGTAAGCTCAGGTTGGTTAGTAATTCTAATTTTTGGTAGAGTTCTTTGTGTTTTCTGTGTAGAGTATCAAGTAATAGGTAAATAACAATAATTTGGATATATATATATATATTCCTTTTATTTCTTTCTTTTGCATTATTGATCTGGGTAACATTTCAAGTAGTACGTTGAACAGAAGTGATGATAGTGGGCATCCTTTTTCTTGTTCATAATTTTAGATATTAGATACAGGGGTTGGGGACAGGAATGCCAGAGAGAGAAAAAGAAAAAGAAAACTGAAGTCTCAAAATATGAGGTATGGGCAGGAGGAGATAGGAGTGACACAGAGGATCCTAATAGTGGTAGAGGTATATTATATACTTAGTTAAGGATAACAGGTAAAACTGGTATGAAATTGGTGGTGAAAGAGGAAGCTGAAAAGATATTATATGGTGAATGTAACTATGAGAGAAAAAGTTAAAGGGAGACCAATTATAGAAGGGAGAGGAAAGAAAAGGAAAAAAAGCAGGAAAAACAAATTGGAAGAAAAAGATACAGAAAAACTGAAAGGAAAAAAGACAGGAGAATTTCCTTATGCTCTATGCAGTAGATTAGAGAAAAAGGAAAAGAAACACACACACACCTAGAATTAAAAAGGGGAAAACTGAGGAGAAAAAAGTGAATGAAAAGTGGAAAATGGAAAAAAAATCTCTGTTGTGTTGGAAGCATGGCTGTCTTCCAGAGGCTGTGAAATCATGGGACAGTGCTCAAACCAACAAGTGTCCCTGTTAATGCTGGTAATGAAGGAGTAGTCCGATCCCAGAACTGTACTGGATGCAGACATCTGCACACAACATCTGCACACAGTGCAAGAGGGCATCAATGGCATCCTTCAAATCCTGTGTAACTCAGGCTGAGTCAGACCTCTGACCACAGAATCCGGGTACATGTTCACCAGCTCCAGTTCCTCAGCAAAACTCCCTCCAGTCTGTTCTCTGACCACCGGCTATCTCCATGGCTGTCCTTCACTGCATGCTTAGCATAGAGTCAAGTGGCTACTTTGGAACCCAGGTTCGAACACTGAGCCATTCCTTGCAATTGGATCTCAACCAGCACTTGCTCCATGGTTATACTGGTGAGTGCTTGAACTGGGGTAACTTACCAGCGGTTGTCTGTGTACGGACTTTCTGGGACCATACTTTTCTTGCAGACTCCAGCCGCTACTGGCCCTTTCAGTCCCAGTGTGGCTCTGTGGAACCATTTTTTCCAGTTTCCACCTGGTTCCCAGGGAAACTCCTCCTTTGTATTTTTTTTTATATTTTATTAATAATGAAAGACAACGCAGAAGAGAATCCCCCATACTTGCTACATTGCCCGCTGTAAAGAGGTGCTTGGGTTGCTGACCAGAGGCCTGGCCAAATGTACAAAACAAAAGTTGGTTGATGTTCCTTGGTTGCTATCAATCCAGCCAGACCTCCGAAACAGCAGGTTGCTCACGGCGGGGATGGAGGGGGTAGTGTTGTCCCTGATTCCAAGCCCGCACGCCAGTGCCGCTCAGGCCGGGCGGGGGCCCCTAGTGGGGCCCTTCTCATTCTCCTCCAAGGTCCTGGGGTCAGGACCCTGGAAGGCAGTCCATATTGAGTCCTGATCGGTGCCTGTGCCGCTCGGGCGGGCGGGGGCCCCTCGCGGGGCCCTTCTCGTTCTCCTCCAAGGTCAGGACCCCCACTCCTCCTTCTTTGATTCCTCACCAAATTACCACTTTCCAGGCTCTAGGTACTGAATCCTGGAGAAGCTGAGTTGCCAGCAATCGCTGCTCTGCTGTTTATTTAAGAACCTGAAGTGTTTTTTCTTTTTTTCTGACCGTGGCTATTTGAGTTTCTTTATGCTTCAATCAGCTGTATGTTATTTTTCCTGGTCTGGAAAGTTTTCCATTTTTGCTTGTGTTGATAGGTTTTTGTATGCCCTTTGTGCTGTCTTATGATGTTTTCATTAATTTCAACTATTCTTCTATTTGTCCTCTTTGAGTCAACTAGGAGCTGTTAGACCTGTTTTTCATGTTCCCTTATTGCTTTCAGGGTAGCTCTCATTAACTGATTATTGACCTGAGTCCTGTCCTTTAGGTCTGACAATCTGTCTTCACATTGGCTGCTTCTGCTACCCATACATTCAATCATGTTTTTGATCTTCTGTATTTCTATTTGGACCTTTCTTATGTGTCCCATAGTCTTTTCTATGGTGGGCATTCATGATTTGCATCTATTTGTTTAGCTCCACTAGTGGTTTATTAGTGCTTTCTTTAGACTCACTGATCATTTGTTTCATTAGGGTCATTGTCAGATTAGTAATATTGTCTTAAAATTTGCCAAGTATGTTAGTGAGCTGTTTTACCTTCATTGGTACCATTTCAGACTTATCTGATGTGTAGTTTCAGATTTCCTCCCTATTAGTGCCTCCTCAATGGGTTTGGGGAGATTTGGGAGTTTTGGGAAGCATTTTATTGCCTTGGCTTTTGTTATGATTTGTCTCTAGCTGTCCCTCCAAAGTCTCATGCAGTCTTAAGATTGGGCTTTTTCAGAGGTTGCTGAATCTAGAGTGTGTGATGCTGGGATTAAGGATCTCTAATCAGTCTACTGATTTGTTTGGAACCAATGTGTGAGCTAAATAAACCTTTCCCCTTTTGACTTTAGATGTTGAGTATTTTGTCTCAGCAACAAGAGAAAAGCAACTGAAACCTCTTCATGTTTCTGTTTTGTTTGTTTGTTTGTTTTTGTGCTAGAGTTTGCAAATTCTTTGACCAATGCACTAGGACCTCAGCAACAAAGCACAGTGTTGTTTATAAACCCCTACAATTTCAGATATTGCCATAGAGAGAAAATCAATTGCCAGCCACTACTGTGTTACCCAGGATGTAGTAGTAAATTCAGTGACAACAGTGACATCAAATTTTAATGGAACATTGACAGACCCTAGGGCCCACTCATGAGCAGCCCTTAACAGAAACAAAAGTTGGACTGTGATTTATTGAAAACAATTAGGCCATCCTTATGTTTACCATGTCCACTAATTTCTGCAGGATGTAGGCAGTAGTGCCAGAGTGCACCTACACCACTATATAAAATGCCTTCTTCAGGACTATTCCCCCCTCTCTCTACTGTTATTTCTACCAAACTTAGCCTCCCAAAACAGAATACAGGCCCATGATCTTCCTGGTCTGAACCTGGGCTTCTCAGAGGATCTTAGCAGATCCCTGTTTAGCTGTCACCCTTGTCAACCTACCCCCCAAGGCTGTCACCCAGACTTTGTGGTAGGGTACCATTTTGGTCCTGAAGCAATACACCCCTCCTGGGTGTT
>RJWM01048181.1:0-11589 GCA_004363535.1 Dasyprocta punctata | reverse complement strand
TTTTTTGCGGCACCGGGGATTGAACTCACAGCCTCGCGCCTGCCAGGGCAGGCGCTTAAGCCACTGAGCCAAACTCCCGGCCCTGGTTTTTTTGAGGCAGGGTCGCACTATGTAGCTCAGGCCGGCCTTGCGCCGTGTTGTAGCCCAAGCCGGCCTCGAACTCACAACGCTCCGCCTACCTCAGCCTCCCGAGTGCTGGGATTAAAGGCGTGCGCCACCACGCCCGGCTTCATTTACAAATTTTAAAAAGTTGCTTTTTTTCCTTTTACTTATTATCTTTAACTTCTCATTTATGTATTCATTTTCTATCGTATGCTGATATTTTTTGTTTGTTTGGTACACTCATGATTTTAAGGAAATTTTCGTAGAACTTAGCATCCTTTAGTTCTTATAAGCCTGAGAATATCTTTCTATGTCTTTAATTGCATGATTCTAAAATTATTGTAAGAAAGCCTTTTCCCCCTTGAAATTGTATAGATTATTGCACTATTACATATCTGCATGTGTTGCTTTGGATAAATCTGAGATCAAACTTTCATTCCCCCTTTAGATGCCTTCTTTTTCCCCTGTTTTATTGGGTATCTATAGTATCTCTCCTTATCCTTGAAGTTCAATGACTTTCTACAAAGTATTTTGGCTTTGGTCTTTTTGTGTATTTTTAAAATCTAAAGAATTAAGTTTTATTTTACGAACGTTTTTTCTAGCGTATTTTTGAACACTTTTTTCCTTTTTATTTTTTCTCTTGTTCTTTTCTTTCTAAATACCAATTATGCTCATTCAGGTTGTTTTCTTTTTCATGTCTGTGTTTATTGAAATGAACTCTTAAATACTTTTGTTGACTCACATTTTGTTTCATGTAATTGTCCCCATGATTCTGACTTTTTTATGAATTCTAATTTTTGAAGCTATGTATTGTTCCCTTCTACTTCTTGTCAGTGCTCTGCCAACTTACATTTTGTTTTATTTCTTTGTATTGTCTTCCATATCTTTTGAACTCTTGTATCTCTTTCTTGGCTCTTTTCTTTAGGACCATTACACTGTCTATAATTTTTTTAGAGAAAACAGAGAAGGATTTATACTATGCCTCTGTACCTTGGTTACTGCCTGTTGTAATATATGTCTCCAGCTGCCTTTGCTTATTTCTTCTCCAAATTGCTCTGCTGGAGCCGCTCAGATGATCACACATGTGCTAAAAGGTGAACCGTTTACTGATGGAATGCACACTCATGATGGAAGCAGGCTGACCAGACAGAGGAATAGTCTGAAAGCTCTGCTCCTTCTGTCTTATTTGGGATACTCTCTCCCCCTGGATTGGGAGCTCAGGAGATTTCCAAAGCCCAGAGCAACTCTCTAGGTCATGTCTGTTTACTGTGATTCTGTGACTCCTGGATGTCTCTCTTCTCTCTTCTCTCTCTGCTGTTTAAGTCATGGTCTTTTTTTAAGGAAAAGCTAGATGGTAAACCATAGTGATAGATGTGTGGCATGGTTTATCCTGCAGCAAACTTTCCATGATCTCAAACTATGACTTGCACAATTCTCAATGATTTCTCTTTGGGATTTTTTATTGAGAATTGTCTATTACAGTTTGACATAGTGGTTCTTGCACATTTTTCTCTGGTTCATACTTTCTAGTGGAAAAATAACGACAACAATACTATGATAAAGTGTGAGCAAGTTTGGCATGTTAAGTTTGTATTTTCAGTTTAGGACTAAGGAGAATGGATGCTTTAATTTACAATGTAAGCTTTTGCTATGATTTGAATCTTGAATGTTCCCTAAATTCTTGTATGGTAAGGGCTTAATCCCCATGTTGGAAGGGTTAGAATGTGAGGCCTAGTGGGAAAATTCTAGATCACTAGGGCTATGTCCTTGAGTGGATGTGTGGAACTCTGGCCCTTTTCCTCATTCTTCATTGCTTCCTGGCTCTAGAGTAGGTGATTTGCTTCTCTACATTCTCTCACCATGATGCACTGCTTTGCCACAGGCCCAAAGGGATGAGGCCAATGAATCAGGGACTGCAAGCTCTGAAACTGAGAGCCAAAAAGTCTTTTTGCTTTACAGGTACATTACCTCATGCATTTTGTTATAGTGATGGGGAGCCAGTACAACTTTGGAGCAAGGAATTTAATGGTTTACCTTTGAACATATCCCATAGATATCTTAAGGTCCAGCTATTAGAAAATTATAATTTAAAATAATGATGTAGTATGCTTTCCTACATATTGTACTAATCAGGAAATTCCAATAACCTATTGTAAATCAATTCAATCCAACATATATTAATTAAGTAGATAATATGGTCTGGGTACTATTTTACACTGAGGGAATATGGTAGAGGGGAGGAAAAAGAAAAAAGAAAAAGGATGAGGAGAATGAAAAGAAGGTGCAGAAAGAAGAAGCAGAAAGAAGGGGAAGCAGGTGGAAGAAGAATAAAAAAATAGAAGGAAGAGAGAAAAAAGGAAGAGGAAGATGGAGGTGAAATTCCCTGCCTTCCAAAACTTTCTTTCTAGTGGGATTAGATAGATGATAATGCATAAACGCATAGGCATATAATATCGTTATTGTGAAATGTACTATGGAAACAAATTAAAGAAAGAAGACATTTTAAATTATGTAATGAGGAAAGGAGTCCCTCAGGAGGACATCTTGGGGCAAAAACCTGCATGGTTGAGATGAAATGAGAAACAGTGACTGGACTATTTAAGAGAAAATTTATAATGATAGGGGACACTAAGAACTGGGGCTCTGAGAGAGGAATATTCTAGAAGTGTATGAGGAAGAGTAAGGAAGGGAGTGTGGTTTTAGAGAGGTGGGAGAAAGCAGAGTGGAGGAGATGCAGCCTGATTTTTAGCCTTATGGGACGTGGTCGGGACTTGGACTTCACTTTTAGTGGTGCAGGAAGCCAGTGAGCAGCCTGAGGAGAGGAGAGACAGGGCACGGTTATTTTTCAAAGCATTACTCTGGCTGCTCTGTAGGGAATAGATTTTAGGAAAGCAAGAGTAGGGAATAAATTATAAGCAGTTGTAGAAATCCTGATATCACTCTGAACTAGGTTGAGGGGAGCAAAGGAGGGCAGAATTTACTGGATTTGGACTTTGTATTGAAGGTGAAGCCAGCAGGATTTGGTGATAAATTCCATGTGGGGTATAAAAATTTGAAAGGAGTCTGATTTCAGACCTTTTCTTGGTCTAACTACTGGGATGAGTAGTGATGCCATTTACTATAGGTAGCTGCTTATGGACTGAAATGTGTTCTCCACAAATTCATATATTAAGCCCTAACCGCCAGTGGGACTATTTCAGAGACAGAATCTTTAGGGAATCATTATTCTTATATGAGGTCATAATTGTTGGTCTTTATAGGATAGGATCAATGACTTTGTGTTATCGTTTGTATCTAGATGTCCCCCAAAGCCTCGTGAAGTCATGGGGAGCAGGCTTTTCAGAGGTGGCTGAATCTAGAGTTTGTGATTGACTCATGGTCCAGTGTTGGGATTAAGAGTATGAGAGTTGCAACCATCCTAGAGCAGGTAGCTTTCATACCATATAAGGGACAGAAGAAGGTTTGTCCCTCCTCCTCCAGTTATTGTTTTTATTGTCTTCCACCACCATGAGCAGTTGCCCTTCTGCCATGTTCTACCCTGCCTTGGAGCCAGCTGATTATGGACAAACTGTGAGATAAATAGATCTTTCTTCCTTTAACTTTCAGTGTTGGATATTTTGTTTCAACTACAGGAGCAAAAGTAAGTAAGACACCCTCTGTGTGTGTAGATAAGAGGTGTCAAGTGAGCATAGTACAAAGGTGGCAGCCTATGAGTCAAGAGAACAGTATAAAACTCATCTCTCTGGTACTTAGATGTTCAATTTCCAGCTTCCCACCTCAGAGAAATAAATTTCTCCTAGTTAAGCCCCTCAGGCTATGGTATTTGTTATGACAGCCTGAGCAGACTAATACAGACATTGTGAGTACAATGTCTTATTTATTTTTTTTGGTGTTTTGAGGAGTTATTAATCAAATAATTGGACTTCGGACACATTACATTTGAAATTCTGTTAAACATGCAAGTTATGTTTTCTAGTAGCATGCAATTCAGGGAAAAAGTACTAACACTGATGAAAGTAAACTAATAGTAATTTATAATAAAATGTAGAACAGCGATCGAAAGTAACAGCTACCTCAAGACAACAATGATTATGCACTAAAAATAGTTTCTTCTCTGAAATTGACAAGAATTTGCTCTACTTTTATGTGCGCCTTTGCTGGGAGATAAGGGGTTTGCTGCTGCTGACTCTTCATTACCCTCCTTCTCCAGACTCTGTAATAACTTTAGAAATACTATAACAGTTTATGAAAAACAAATACTTGAAAAGGTGGATAAATAACTAAGAAATAGTCTAATAAAAATAATGTTAAATTTCTTTGTAAGAACTAAAGAGGGAATTATATTTATGAAATCAGCGTGCAGCCCACCAGGAAGGCTCTCTTGATCCAAATTATGAGGATTGGTAATTTCAGGCATTGAGTTAGCAAGGTCTTTAATAAAAGTAGGCTTGAGGCGGTGGCCTTATTTATTTCAGTAAGATTGCTCTGGTTCACTCTTTCTTCTGTGGGTTAAATGCATTCACGTTTGTGTTTTCTATGTGCGAGAATATCTTTCTCTGCTCCTGCAGTTTGCAAACTTAGATGCCGCTTCCTGTAAGACATTGGTCAGAGTCCCTAAAGCCATAAGAGCTCTTTGTGCTATATACTACCTCAATTCTGTGCAGAATAACATTTTAGCAGGTATTGTATTGCACTGATATTGTAATATACCATATGTTTTGGACTAGAAGATTTTTTTTTAATTTTAATTTTAATTTTTTTACAAATCCAAAACAGTAATATTATAGGTTTACGAATCAAGACGATAGGAATTTGACAATGATTGCAATATTGCATATCGCTACTTTCAAAAGGGTTGTTTAGATTAACAGATATGAACATGCAAAATTAATGTAAATGTATCAACTGTTCCTGTTTAATAACCAATACATTTAGAAGTATAGTCATTTTAGCCATCCTATGCATATACATATACAAATTTATGTCTAAGGAGAAAATTTTGAAAGCACCAGCAAAACTAAAACTTCATCTACAAAGAAAAACTAGAAGATATTGATGAAGATAATCCCAGCATTAACATTTATGTTATCTGATACTTATTACATGGCTGACAGTACCCCATTTACTTAACCGATAGATCTCATCTCCATAGTCCCAGCATCTGTTGCGTACTTAATAGGTAGTTGGTAAGATCTGCTAAATAATTACATTTTGAGTATTATTTTGGTTGGTCATAAAACATTTTCCATCTCTGATGTATTTTGTTGACATTTAAATGCTCTTAAATTTACATTTTTTGAATAAAAATTTAATTTATGTTTTCGGTTTTCTATGTAAAGGATAAAATGCCAAACCTCTGATTATTTCATCATAATCATTTGTGTTAGAAATCAGTGAACACGTTTGTGTGTTTGGCATTTACTCCAGTCTTCATGGGCTGACAACCTAAATAATTTTCAGAAATATTAGGCATTATCTCGGCCTTGCCACAATAACGCAGTGTAACAGCTGCCCCCCAAATCTAGTGGCATGCAACAGTAAGCATTGTCTCCCCCACACAGGCTTCTAAGTTGTCTGGAGTTCAGTGATTAGGACTGCACTCAACCTGTCTTGGCTCAGCTAGGGCGAGACTGCAGTCTGAACCACGTTTCTTATTCTCCCAAGTTCAGTGGGATACCTGGGCCATACTCCCATTGCAGTCATGGTTGGAAGCTTCTAATAGAGTGAGAAGCCTACTTCAGAATTGGCATTTCATTGGCCAAAGGAAGTCATATGACCAACCTGACAACAGTAAGCAGAGAAATATAGGGGCTCCCATAGGTCTGTGTCTGAATGGGAGGGCAGGAAAGCGAGACAGTAATCCAGTCTCCTATAACAAGCTTTTAAATTTTCCTTGACATCGATGTTTAGATAATTGCAGGGACCCACACACCTCTTGTAAGGTCCTTTTCTTTGATCCTTTTGAGTTTTCTGAAAAAGCTTCCTTTTCCTTATTGCAGATACCAACTCTTAAATATATTTTTATTAAGATAGAATGGATTTCTATTAAAATAGAAGCAGTTGTGACCCAGAACATTGTGAATTTCTGTCGTCTTAAGACCAGTCAAAGATTAATTAAATATGTCTTACCTGAGGTTGTGGACATGACTGCAAACTAATTTGTATTCCATTTTTGATGGGAAGCAGTTGGAATCATACTAGTTAATTAAATTGCTTAAAGGATGATATGCATAAAAGAATTATTAATTTATTCAATTGCTGTAGTATATTTGGTCTAGCATATCTGAATTTAGAAATTATTTATTAAAAAAATCTCAAAAGAATAGTATCAAGTGTATAAATCTATCACTTCTTCCCACCTCTTAGGTGGTAGAAGTAAATTCCACAAATTTTCTTTTTATTATGTCCTTGATATAAGTAGCAATTTATTTTACATGAGTAGTTAACTATACATGTAAGTTGCAAATGTTAAAACATCTAGATTAAGACAGCAATACTTCAATTATTCAATGTATATTGCATTTCTATTAAAAGCAGCTATTAGGTAAAAAAGAAATGTCTAAAAGCATTTTTAAACTTCTTATTTATTAGGCCTATTTTTAATGCCTATTCTTTATTCAAAGTCATCTTACAATTTTCACATTTTATGAAATAGCATTCATATTAAAATCATTTCACTTATTTCTAAAAAAAGGAGAGCTTTCTATGCTCTGGAACATTATCCCTGTCCTTTCTACGTACAAACCTTTAGAAAACATTTATTTTCATATTTTTTCTGAAATGAGTGTAGAGTAGATATAGAGTTTATGATCCAAATATGTGCATTCTATTTTACTCTTTTTTATTGGTAAGTTGTCTAAAATGATAAAGCACTTGTTTAAAAGCTATTTACTTAGCACAAGGCAACGGAGTTCATTCTCCCTGGCTTTTAGAAGATATGTTCTTAGGAATAGAGCACAGAAAAACTTGGGGATCCAGTGGGTTTAAAACAAATTTAATGTTGCATTTGAATTACTTTCCTAATGACTGGCGGTTGCAGTTCTAGTTGTTGCTAACATTTTCCTAATTGCTTCATAGGAAATTGTTAAAGTGTTTCATAGTGTACCTCTTAAGAAGAATTGCGGTTTCTTTCAATGACCTGTCCCCTAAATGCGACAGAAATCAGCTTTTGGAGGGCTGGGTCTTGGGTCTGTTCTTTGAACCTGTGGATCCAAGCTGAGGTGCTGTGTGTGTCAGTCTATTCCTAGAGGGCAAAGGACCAAACGGATGATGTTTGGGGTGATGTTCCAACTCGTGGGCGTTCACTGAGTTCCAACTATGTGGCTGGTAGTGAGCTGGCCATGGTACATTTTATAAAGATGAGTAACAACTAGTCCTACCCTTGGGCAGTTTACATTATTTGGTGAAGCAGCATCTGTTTCCCCATTTATAGGTCAGGAGGTATTATGGTATAGTATGTGTAACCACACACTCTGGAGTCAGGCCAAATTATTTCATATGTCACCATAGGAGATGTTATTTATGAAACTATAAAGAAATTTACTGTCTCAATCTCTTCATTTATAAGGTAGAAAAGAAAATGTCTCTTATCACATAAAATTCTTCTGAAAAATGAAGTCCTGTTGATTATTGGCTGTATATCGCCAAGTTATAGGCATGCATACTTAAATTTTGATTTAGAACATTTTGATATTAATTTTTAACTCCTCCAGATGAAAACTGAAGGATTATTTGATTTTCCTCAGTCTCCCTTCTCTGTCTTCCAGTTCTTTTATTATTATAATTAGCAATGCTGTTGATCGCTATCTCTTTGAATCTCTATTTGTGTTCCATTGCATTGAAGTGAAATTTCATGATTCTTCACTATAAAAGTTGAAGGAAATATCACTAGGCTTTTCTCCATCTGTCTTCTAAGTCCTACATTTTGTGCACTTTATATATCATCAGGATTTATGAACTTCACTTGCTTTCTGAAACTGTAACGTAAATATTTCACATACAAAAAAATTCTAAAATTATTTAAAAAGTTATTAGCATCTATATTATTGCACAAATGTGGCTTGCTAAAGACTGAAATAGAAATTGATTTTGCTAAAATATAGAAGTTGATATCTGTTATCTTTTACTACCCAGGAGACAATATTCCAGGCTTCAAGACTAAATATACTTTTATTTTAAGGGCGACATTAAGTGTTCAAGAGCACACTGCAGTTCAATTTCTTATGACTTCCTGGACTACAGTATTTATTTTTATTTTGATTATTTAAAATTACCTTTTAAAGTATAACTTGATCATATTATTCCAATTAATAACTCCAGTGAGAGTGTGTGTTTTCCTGAATCTACTTTGCATTTTTTTTTTTTTTTTTTTTTTTGATGGCACTAGGGATTGAACTCACAACCTCACGCCTGCCAGGCAGGTGCTTAAACCACTGAGTCAAACTCCTGGCCCTAGTTTTTTGAGACAGGGTTGCACTGTGTAGCTCAGGCTGGCCTTGTGCTCACGTTGTAGCCCAAGTCAGCCTCTAATTCACAACGCTCCGACTACCTCAACCTCCCGAGTGCTGAGATTAAAGGCGTGTGCCACCACGCCTGGCTACTTTGCATCTTCAGATGTTCATCCTATCACTTGCCAGTCTCCTGCCTCGGTGTGGGATTCTCTCTGTCTGTGACTCTGGGTCATCCGGGGAGCTATCCTCACTAATACCCTGAGTAATGGCTCCCATTTCCAAGAATCCCTGATATTATTTTTCTTTACTTTTTTTTGGAAGGGGAGTTTACTTTGTTCTTATTCAAAAGATATTTTTCAGCACCTACTCTGTATCAAACACGACTATAAACACTTACACACTTGTGGATAAAGACATGAAAACTTTGTCTTTATGAAAATGTCATTGCAGTGAAGAAAACAAAATAAACAGTAAAAATGGATGAGTTACTTGTCAGATAGTGATGAATACTATAGAAAAGAAAGAGAAAATAATGCAGAGGAAAGGAGACCAGCATGGCTGGTGGTGGCAGAGCTGTGATTTAAAAACATATATGCACTATATTTTAGTACAATTTTGGGTTTCTAGAAAAATGGAACAGACAGCACAACATTCCAATTCGTTACCTATTTTTCAGTTTCCTTTATTGCTATTATCTTGTGTTGGTGTGGTACCTTTGTTACAACTGATGAATGAATATATATACACATTATCAGTTACTCGGATAATGGTTTACATTAGGCCTCATTCTTCATGCTATACCTCCTATGGATTTTGGCAGATGTATAATGTCATATGTTCACCATTATAGTATTGCACAACATAGTTTTATTGCCCCTAAAATCTGGCTATTCATCTCTCCCTCCCTTTCTGAGTATCTTATGTGACCACTGCTATTATTGTTTCTGTAGTTTTGTCATATATTTGAAATCATCCAGTCTTTAATCTTTCTAGATTGACTCCTTTCACTTAGCAAAGTACATTTAAGATTCCTTCATGTCTTTTTTGTGGCTTGATAGCTCGTATCATTTTATTGATGGTTGGAATTTTTAATAAGGTGAGAAATGTGTATCTCATTGTTAAGAGTATCTCTCTCTCTTGTGACTTCTGAAAGTATACCTGGGAAGAAGATTATGTGAACCTAGAATACCTAAGCATGTTAAGGTTTTACTTCACATTTAACTGATCATTTGGGTTGGCATGGCATTCTAGAAAAATGGAATGTCCCCTCAATACTTTGAATGCATCATTTCATTGTCCTTTAGCACCTAGTGTTGATGGTGAAAAGTCTTACATTCACTACTTTCAAATACCCTTCATGTTTTATTTTCCTCTGGGAATTTTTTAGTTTTCTGTTAATATAGATTGTCCTGACATCTCACAAAGATGTGCCAAAGTACTGGATCTTTTGATTTTGTTTCTGGTTTTGATTTTTTTCCTCTGTTATTTATTATGTCCTCACCACTCTTTTATTTATTTTTCTTTCTGAAACTCCTATCAATTCAATATTGGCTCTTCTAGATTGAATCTTTTCCTCTCTTAAATTTTATCTCCCATGTTACGTCTTTTCCTTCTACTATATCTCCATTCTAGTATAAAAATATTCCTAATTCTAGTAGAATTTTTACTTTATGGTTATATATTTATAGTCATAGGAAATAATTTCATTGTTAATTTTGTTTGCATATATGTAATTCCTTTTCATAACATCCTACTCTTAATTGATGGTGGCAATATTTTCCCCTATCTCTGCAAAGATAATCTTTCATTTTCAAAAGTTCTTTGTTGCCCAAATATTTATTCCAAAATTAATTTCATTTAGGGTGTTCAGTTGTGAAATAGTCTAGCCACTTGACCCTCAATCCCTCTCTCTACCCATGCTAATTTTCCAGAGACAAATTGTTTAATTTCTGTTTAAAAAGAGGGGCAGAGATTTTACTTAGTTTATTTTGCCTAGAGGTGAATTTGGAGCTGCTTGTGGTTGACACCTGGTAGGTGGAGGACTGAGGTTAAGGTCTGGTGCATTTCTATAATTATCAAATCTGTTTTCTGTTACACTCCCCTCCCCCTTAATTGCCAGGGGATTCTGAATAGTGTGGTTACTCTAGGGATTCTGTCTACAACCCGTAGGGTGTACCAGCTCATGACAGTACACTGAGGCAAATGCATTGGACAGTTTCCTAATGTTTCAGTGTTATACACACACACACACACACACACACACACCCTACCTCGATTTCAGATCTTTAGTGATCTGTTTTGTTATGTGTTATTTCAGATCTAATCTGTGACTTTGAAAGAACATCAGTCCCATTATTATTCTGCCTAATTAAGATGTTTTTGTTTCAGTGTCATGTTTTGTGTGTAATGTACCTGTTAGTTACAAGTGTGATGAGCGCCAGTAGATGACAGCAACTCTAAACATGTTAATTTATTTGTTCGGCAGCTACTGATTGTGTAAATTATGGATCAGGCATTGTATTAGGTTCCAGTGAGAAAGCAGTTACAGACAATATTCCTGATCTCAGAGTTTCGATACTTTAGTCAATGGGACACGCAATTAAGCCATTATGGCAATGTAGACAACGTTTAGGAATTGTTTAAACACCATAGCACATTATGAGGCAAACTGAGTGAAGAGGTAAGTTTTTAGGAGGTTGCTGAGTTGAGTTTGGAGGATTTGAGAGTTAGCCAGGAAAAAAGAAGATGTATATTCTGAGCAGACGTGGGACTCAGCTCATGGTACATAGATTCCTAATTTAGGGAAGTGAAACTTGCTCAGTGCGTGAACATATATGGCACTTCTGGGAAGGCAAAGACAAAGGTGGGCGAAAACCAGGGAGAAGAGAGGAGCTCAGCCACAAGGAACCTGTGTGACACGGTGCCAACAAGCTTGGATTTATCTTGAGGATAAGATGCCCCAGTGAAGGATTTAAAATAGACGAGTGGTATGATCAAAATTGCATTTTGGAGCGGTCACTCTGGAATCCGTGTGGAG
>RJWM01048180.1:0-11594 GCA_004363535.1 Dasyprocta punctata | reverse complement strand
ACCTCGCGCCTGCCAGGGCAGGTGCTTAAGGCACTGAGCCAAACTCCCGGCCCTGGTTTTTTGAGGCAGGGTCGCACTATGTAGCTCAGGCCGACCTTGTGCTCGCGTTGTAGCCCAAGCCGGCCTCGAACCCACAACGCTCCGCCTACCTCAGCCTCCCGAGTGCTGGGATTAAAGGCGTGCGCCACCACGCCCGGCTCTTAGCTGTCTTTTAAAAAACAGTCTTCACGCGTTTGTGTTTTCAGTTTGCATGCATATCATTCTATAGATACTGTGGCTCTTCTTGGCTTGGTACTCTTTAGGATCCATCCTCCCAACAAGTGGCCGGGGCAGGGCTCCTCCGTACACAGGAGCTGGAACCTTACATTGGCTCCAGCGCCCACCCCTAGCGGTCTCAAGTGTGTTTACTGGGGCATCTAGGTGACACCACATTGACCCTTCAGGTTAGCCTAGGACACTTCCAGGATGACTCTAAGTCGTCAATCGCGAGCGTGCACGCGCGCGCACGCACACACACACACACACACACACACACACACAAGTGCATCCCTGTCCCACCCCGGGTGAGATGAGAGACTCAAACCCAAGGCAGAACCTGGGGCTCCAACTGCTGGCTCATAAATGAGGAGCAGTGCTCTGGGTCTGACCTCGGCTGTCGCTAATTGGTATTTGCTTTTAAAACCCGGGCTGTGAAAATTTCCAGGAAGTTATGGAGAAGGAACAGAAAGGCCACACCTGATCATCCTGCCAGAGCTAATCAGGCCGCATGCAAGAATTTTAGTTCTTTAATTGCTGGTTTGGAAATAGATATAATTAATTAAGTCAGGCAGCTGGCGCCTCAGCTTGAAAACAGCTGTTACCAGGACACACTGACGATCTCAGCAGCCAGGTCTCGGGGTCACATATACATCCATCACGCCCTTTCTGTGGTCCCCCCCTGGGCCAGCGGGCAATGCCAGCTCCTGGCCAGCCTGTCTCCCTCTGCACAGCCCGCAGTGTGAACCTCCTTAACCAGGCCCTGACCCCTGCGGCCACCGCTCACTGTGCGGCCAGACCTCAGGCTACCAACTGGTTCCCAGAAGAGGCTGGGGGCAGGGGAGGTTCAGAACTGGGCCACCTGCCCCTCTCAAAAGGTCCAAGTCCCTTCCAAACTGGCCTGGCCCTGCCTTCCGGGGGCTGGGTCTCTACAGTGGGTTGTTTCAAGCACTAGAAGAAAATGATCTTTTAAATGTCTGGTCAGGATAGGATGTATAATAGATATGTCTTTAAACAATACAAATTTCATCTCTTAGAGTTGCAGGTCAAAAGTCCAAAATGAAACACTGGGCTATAGTCAACATGAGAATGGGCTGTGTCCCTCCCAGGGCTGCAGGGACTCAGCTCCTGGAGGCTGCCCACATTCCCTGGTGCACGACCCCCCCAACCTCTCTTTCACTGTCACCTGTACTGACACTGAGTCCCGTACTGCTTGTCCTCTCTAAGGATGCTGTGGTCACATCACTGCACCTACCTGCATGACTCAGGGTCACCTTCCCATCTCAGATCCTTCATCACATCTGCAAAGCCCCCTCACATGGGAACAGCCTAGCTTCTGGGAAAGAGGCCACGAACATCTTCTGGCAGGGGCCATTACTCAGTTTCCTGTATGTTCCCTCTCGGTTGTTTGGCTAAGACATTTGAGGTGACCCTGTATGTGGGTCCCAGCCCCCCGGGGTTGCAGTTTCTGGGTGGCTTTAGAGAGACCCTGAGCCTGGACTCTGTCTGCTCCCACATAGTGTCTAGACTCCGATAAGATCTTCCCAGAGAGCCCATACGTATTCATCTTCTACCAGGCTCCATGTAAGCAGCATCTCCCAATTCACCTGTCCTAACCTCTCTCTTGCTCCATCCCTCTACCCCAGATTTCCCCAGCTCCCTAGAATACCCCTCCAACCAGCCAGAGCATAGTCCCCAAATCTAGGCGCACCCTTCTGCTTTTCCACCTTATTGGCTCTGCTCCTGAGTCCACAGTATGAACCTGCACCATCTTCCCCAAGGAGGCTGTAACTAAGTCTACCCAACCACTCTCTTGGCCTCAGCTCCTGACTCATCCTGATGGTTTCTCCACAAACAGCTAGTGCCAGATGCTTAAGAGATAGGAGCCACCCTCAGTACTCTCTGCTCAGTACTTCAATACACTCTGCTATGGTGTGGAGATTGGTCCACTCCCCAACTCATGTTGTGACTTAATTGCCACTGCAACAGCAATAAAAAGGCAGGAGTCTGCCCTCGTGAGTGGACTAATGCCATTATCCATTATCATGAAGCATGTTCACCCCCTCTTAGTTTCTCCAGTCCTATCCTTCCACCATGTGGTGCCTTCTATCATGCTATGACACAGTAAGATGATGCTAGCCTGACGCCAGCACCTTGCTCTTGGACTTCCCAGCCTTCAGAACCGCTTGCCTAATAAATCTGTTCATTACAAATTCTCTTAGAGTGGCTGTTGATATTCTCTTAAGAGTGGCTGTTGCTCTAAAAAATGCCTGAAAATAGTAATGGCAGTGGCCTTGGAGTTGGGAGATGGACAGGAGCTGGGATAATTCTGACGTGCATATTGGAGGCAGCCTATATCACCATGAATGGAGAATTAATGGCAATGCTTAATGGGTTTGGCTCAAGAAGAGAAGAGCTGCAGGGAAAGTCTGAATCTTCTTAGAGATTGTTTAAGTGGTGGTGAGCAGAGTGCTGATACAAATCTGGACAGTAAAGGCCAGGCTGATAAGGTCTCAACTGGAAATAAGGAAGGCATCCTCATCATAAGGTGGCAGAGAACTTGCCCAAAGGCTCTATGAAAGGCAGAATTTAAGAGCAATGATCTAGGATACCTGGTGGAAGAACTCTCTAAGCAGCACAGCGGTCAAGCTGCTGGGTGTCTTCTTTTAACATGTTCCTGCTGACTTGAGCCATGGGTGGTACATACACAACTCTCCCATTGGGCAGCTTCTACTACTGGTGGTAGAAGTGGTACAGTCATGCATGGGGCAATCATGTATGTACCACCAGTGGTTCAAGGCACCTGGCAGCAAGACATATGAATCATGGCTCCATTGTGAATCTGTTCGCCACAGACAGTAAAATGTGAGTGGAGAGAAATGCTTTAAAGATGGTCTTCATAATTCAAGGGAATGAAAGAGGAGGAAAATTTGCAAACTGGCCATGTAAAAAATGAAATAGTATCTGTATATCTATGGGACAGCAAAACAAAGGTGTAGCCAAGCAGGCCTTTGCTAGCTAAAAGGGATGAGTGTAGCTAGAAAAGAGCCCGATGCCACCTGCTTCACCCAAACATCTTCTCCCTATATTCTCAGGCAGCCTATATTCCTGGTGGCCAGCTGTGGCTTGGGCAAGGCTGGGTGTGGCCAGTACTGTGGCCCCAGTGGCCACAGCAGTGTGGTAGAAAGTCCGTGGAGCTGTCCTGCTGCCTACAGAACATAGAGCTATGGAGCCAGGGCTTTCTCTGTCTAGATCTCAAAGTATACTGCAGACAGCCTGGAGGCAAAGAGACCTGTCACAGGACAGGGCTACCAGAGAGAATAATCTTTGCGGAGCCATAGGAACAGGACAGCTGCCACGACCCCAACTACAGGGCTATTAGCGTCCACCAGCAGCCCAGGAGAGCTGCAGGGACGAGGCTCCCACCTGTGAGACAGCTTCGCAGGCTGTGCCCAGCAAAACCACATGGTGGGCTGCTCAGAGCCCTGGGGGCCCAATTCCTGCCCATTGGGCCCAGGAGGCAGGAAATAAAGAGTCAAGGAAGGTTTTCTGTGAACCTCAAGATGTAACATTGTTCACCCTAGTGGGTGTTGGACTTACTCAGCACCAGTGCCCCTTCCTTCTTGCCTACTTCTGCTTTGGAAGGCCGTGTCTCACTGTGGTGTCTTGGATGCGCATCATTTGCGTAGCTTCAAGCTGCACTGGAGAGCGATCTGCCTCCCAATGCAGCCTGCCTGAGTCCCGCACACACCAGACTCACTTTGAGACTCTGGACTTTCGGCTTTTGTGTGGGGCTGGAATGAGTTAAGACTTTGGGGACAACCAGGATGGAATGAGTGCACATGAGGCAGCGGGGGCAAAGGTAAGATGCTGTGGCTTGGATGTCCCCTTCCAAACCCATGTTGGAATTTATCTGTTACTGTAACAGTATTAAGAGGCAGGAGATTAAAGAAGCGATTAGGCCCTGCAGGGCTCCCCGACCTGGCTGCACTAATTCGTTTCATGGGAGAGCTGCCCAGCCCCCTACCTCAGCCCTTCTCCTATCCTTCCGCTGTGTGATACCCCCGTCACGTTAGGATATAGCAAGAACACTAGCCCTTGAGCTTAGACTTCCCTGACTCCAGACTCCAGAACTAGAAATCAATACATTTCTGGTCATTATAAATTCCCCAGTCTATGGTATTTTTATTATAGCAGCACAAACTAAGCAAGACACTCCCCAATGGGTGCCTCTCATAGAGAAAGACTCGATGTTTCGACAACAATCTAGCTCTGACCTCACCTGGCCCTTACTCACCTGGCTCTGAGTCCCGGCCACAACAGCCTCCTTTCCGCTCCTCCCCCAGTCCTTTCTGCACGCTGTTCCTTCTCCTGCGCCCCTTCGGATGCCTTGGGTGATGCCTTCCGGGCCCACCTCACCAGTCCCCGTCGCCTTACCGTGCTTCAGTTCTTCAGGCCGTGATAAGAGGTGGCCGCTTGGGTACTTACACACTGTCTCCCTCTGCTAGAACGTCAACCGCATGAGGACGGGGACTTCGCCCGTCACTGCTAAATGAATCTCCAGTCCCTGGCACACAGTAATGTTCCAAAACCGGATATGGAATGTTAAGAGTTGAATTGAGTCCCCCAGAATGCATATGCTGATGTCCTAGCTTCCAGACCTCAGAACGTGACCTTATTTGGGAACAGGGTCACTGTAGATGTAATTAGCTAAGATGAGGTCACATTGGGGTAGGGCAGGCCCCCAAACCTATGACTGGTGTCCTATTAAAGGGGAAATCTGGACACAGACACTCAGGGAGAATGCCATGTGCAGGTTGGTGTGTTCTGCTGCAGGTCTGGGAATGGCCGGAAGCTCAAAGTGAGGCTGGGCCAGAATCCCCCAAGAGCCACAGAGGCCCTGCATACACCTTGATCTTGAACTTCTGACCTCCCAGAAGTGAGACAAGGAATTCCTATTGTTCCGTGCCACCCAGCTCGGGGTGCTTGTTACAGCAGCTCCAGAAACGGACACACAGTGTCAACGAGGTCTCTGACTCCAGAGCATCCGTCCACCCAAGACCATCTCTCATTCGTCCCAAACGTGATGCTGCCTCCCTTTGCTGCAGCCCAACTCCACAGCTCCACACATGAAGCCTTTCATTCCGACCCCACTGAAACTTCCAGACTCAACTCAAGGCTCCCCCAGGTTCCCTGCACCTACGGAAGCTGCTGACTTTTGCCAGGATATTTCACTCTTGACCATATATCAAGGCCATTAAGCCCACTATCTCTGCTGCTCAGAATGTGCCTTCCTGTGAATCCTTTGTCAACACTCCTATACATCCTTCAATACCCGTTCAAAAGGCCTCCTCAGGGAAGCTTTCCCCAACACTCCTCCTCAGAGTGCACTGCACTCCAGCCCTGGTCAGCTGCATAGGCTACGCCAATTACTCAGGGTCTGTCCTTGTCCAGCTCTGGCCTGGCCAAGAGGCATTAAGTTTCCAGAGAGGCAGGCACCTGGGCTCATCACTGCCCAGTGCAGGCCCAGCTGGGGGCAGGGCTTGTTTGATAAATGACAGGATAAAGCATAACAGGACCCTGAGGTTTCACTGTTCATGTGGGACACTCACTCGTTCCCTAAATGCTAACTGTACCTGGAGTGCACAGAGACCACTCTGCACACACACACACACACACACACACACACCCATCTGCAGCTTTCCCAGCTGCAGCACCTGCTCTCCCAAGAGGCTTTGTGTTTCCACCTGGGACCCTGCCTCACGCTCAGCCCAGTGGCTTTGACATGAAAGCAAGGAAGATGCTGTGTTTTCCAAGGACACTGTCTTCCACCCACCACCCACCCACCCCAACTCAACACAAAAACCCATCCCCAAGCCCAGAGCCCAGCGTGGTGCCTGGCACATCACAGTACTCAGTAAATGCCCCGTGAGCAGGAAGGCCCATACCTGCACAACCTCCGCTGCCACCCCCCACGAGGCCCGGGCAGACGTCCCATTTAGGTTTAACCACTGCACCCCTGTGCAGGGGACCCAAGCCCCTGGATGAGTGAGGCCAAGATGCTTGGGCGCCCCATCTGGTCTCCTCAGTCCGGGACAGAGGGGAGGCTGGAGTCAGCAGCCTGCCTGTGCAGCAACGTTCCTGCCCCTGGTGTGTTCTCAGCTCTCCAAGGGTGGCCGAGGGATGTGCCAGCCTGCTGCTCCCAGCGACTAATGCTGTTACCACCCTAGCTCCCGCTGCGCCCCCTCCAGTTGTCCCTTGGGCACCAGAGAGAAGCAGGCAACTGATGCTTCCAGATGCCCTGGAGGTCCCCCCAGCCAAGGCCCAGCGGCAGGCTGGCAGGTCTGGAGCAGCCTAGCTCAGAGACCCTGGCTGCTCACACCACCCTCGGAGCAAGTCCCAGCTCCAAAGCACCCTGCAGCAGCGACCCATTTTCCTGCCCAGAGAGGGAGGAGGCCAAGCATGAAGAACCAGGGCCCTGTGCACATCCAGTTCCAGCATTCAGTGATCACTGCAAAGCCTCTGGTTAAACACCTGAGCTCCACGCCATGGTCTCAGGAGGTCCTCACAGCGGCCCAAAATACAGATGTGCGAAGGAAACCCAGCCCAGCTTCTCACTTCCCAAGGGGCAGGAAAGAGACGTCCATCTGTGCTCACAGTCTACAAGCTCCCAGGGGCCACCACTCTGGCGACAGGGTTTGGGGTATCATGCAAGACGCCTGACCTCCATGGCAACCTGATGTAACAAAGAGAGCACTGGCCCCGCATCCGGAGGCTCGGATTCAATTCCCCATCCAGGTACCATCACGATGGATGGGTTCCAGCACTTTCCCTGTCCGACCTGCTCCCCACCTGTTCACACCTTTCTGCTTGACCAGGACTCTGGATCAGGAGTTCTTCCGGGCCACTTTCCCTGGACCCCTAACTCAACTTGCTGCAACCTGAGGCAGCCTCCCGACGTGGGCCCTAGCTCCAAACACCTGTTAGCATCCGGGGATGGAGCAAATGTCCAGACACACAAGGGACAGGTGACTCGGCCACCTGAACAATCCCTAGGTCCACTCCTAGGAGAGGGGCAGGAAGCAGGGGTCTCCGATGGCCGAGCCCTCGGGGTACGGCCGCGAGCTGCCGGTGGGAGGAGGGGTCCTTAACAAAGCTGGGCACCTGGAGCACTGGAGGCTCCCATCCCCGCTGCAGCCGAAGGCACCTACCGTGCGGCTCCAGTTGGCACCTGGAGAGGACGCACCCGAGACAGGGGCCTCGAGCTGAGCTGGACCTCCTGGGTTGAGCCTCCCGGGGAGCCAGTGGGGAGCGCCCCGGTCCTGAGTTAGGACTCAGAGTTCCAGGGGTGGAATGCCGCGGGGACTGCGCAGAGGACTGAACCCGCGAGCGCACATGCGCAGGTCGGCGACCCCGCCCCCGCGCCCCCACGCCCCCTCCCCGTTCCCCCTTCCCGTTTTCCCCTAGCACCACTGACCATAGTGACCAGAGCTGTGGGGCCGCGTCCCGCACCAGCAATGAGCGATCCGGTGCTGGAAAGTACCACGAGAGGTGCTGGTCGGCTCCACCGTTGGGTCGGGCGGCGGGGGCCTCGAGGGCGTGGGGTGTGCGGCGAATACACCCGACCGCTCCGCAAACCAAAGGCTAGACCTCCACTGTGTCCCAGCAAGACCCACGCCCCGCGATTGACGTGGGCAGCGAGCAATCAGAGAGCGGGCCTCAGGACGTCACAGAAAGTGGGTGGGACTTCAAGCTCTTTCAACCTATGTTTTAGGATATATTTGACAGGGTGCCGCCCCTTTTTAAAGACACAGAAAACTTTTTAACTAGCCAAGGAGTATGCCTAACCCAGAAAGATGGGTCCTCTTTTGTGCAGGCTGAAGGACTTTTAACTAACTACAAATTGAAGTCTTCTGGAAAATTAGCTGGCCTTCATTAATTCACAATCAAAGTCACGTAAGTGTAGTTTCCTCAAGATCAGAGGATAGGCATTTAGGAAACGCGGGTCCAGTGACATTGTTACCTGCCTGCTACTAAATAACCTCTTCTAACTCGTGAATCAGTAGGTTGCCACGCACCCAATTAATGTTTGTTGAATGAATACATTTTCAGGATGGCTGACTGTATGGCTCTGGAATTGTAGGGCTGTGTAGGAGGCACAGACCATGAGCAAGGTGTAGGTGACTCACCTGCGTACAAGCTCATTATTACTGGACATCAAACAAGGGGCAGCGATCATTCAAACGCTCATTTGCAGACCTCGGGACAGCTACTGTGGGTGAGGCAAGAGGGTTTGTGGAGGAGGGAACTCTGGTACATTGTACTCACTCATTTCCTAAGTATAGGCACTTGGGCGGGCTACTTTGGAAGTTTTGAATTTCAGTCTTTTCTTGGGTTGGTGATGTGTGGTCCAGTGCTCTCTGGAGGTGCTGGACCATGGCTGCCAGTTAGCTTTGCAATCAGGACGGGAAACAACTGATATTCCCCCACACACTGTGTTGCTGAGCTAGGATGTCCGGTAGTTAGGTGTGTTAAATGCACATTCAGCTCATGATATTTGCAATTCATGATAGGTTTACTGCACATAACCCCGTGTAAGTCATGGAGTATATGTATTGATACTGTTCTAAGCAGTCCCCCTCCACAAACACACAGACATACTCTGTCCCTCCAGATACCATATCCTAGATGGTCAGCGTGGTGTCAGAGGAGGCGTAGAAACGGATGTAACAGCAGCTAACCATGTGTACTCTGCAGTTATACACAACGCGCACTACCAGACACCGTCCTAGACTTTTAGCATGTGTCACCTTACTTACTTCTCACACATAGG
Organism: Dasyprocta punctata; assembly: GCA_004363535.1. Lineage (NCBI taxonomy): Eukaryota > Metazoa > Chordata > Mammalia > Rodentia > Dasyproctidae > Dasyprocta > Dasyprocta punctata. Next base: position 2,506 of record RJWM01048180.1, on the reverse strand, counting down.
TTTTGGGGTTAGGCCTCTTGTTATGACCCCTATTTTACAGATGCAGATCCCAAAGGACCGAGAGACACAGTTCCCCAAACCTACACCCCGCACACATTCACTTAGTCCCAAGCTGTCTGATGCCAGAGCTGGCATCGTTTTGTGGAACCCAGGGCCTTGTGCATGCTGGGCAGGCGCTCCACCTGTAAGCCACATGTCCAGTCCCCAGAGCAGGGTTTGAACTCACTCTGCCAAGGCATCATGCACATAACTATGGGGCCATGGAGTCCCCACACCCTTATTTGCTTTTGGGAAGTTTCTGCTCTTTATTTTTTGCTTTCATTTGTTTTGAGATGGGGATTTTACTATGTCACCCAGGTTGACCTTGAACTCCGGGCTCAAGAGATCCTCCAGCCTCAGCATGGCTAGGACTACAGGCTGCTCTGTATTTTTTATAGCCAAGAAAGTCAAAGAAATGATAGAAGCATCCTGGTGCAGCCGAGCAAGGAGTGGCCTCACCAGGCTGGCTCCCCGGAGTCCTGACCCCTCATTCAGTGCTTGCTCCGGGATCCTAGGCAGCCCTCTGTGGAGGAATGACAGAGTCACACGGGCTCCATGGGGCGTGGGGAGGGGTTCTGTCAGCTATTCTCAGGAGCCTGTGAGCTGGGCTGCGGCATTAGTTCCTCCCTCCTCCCCTCCCTAGGGAACAGCAGCTGCAGAGTGAGCCCCACACTGGCAGGTGGAAGGACCCCTGGGTTGGGGACCACAAGGCCCCAGGGCTCCTGGCTCTGGGATCTGCCACACACTGCTGTGCATCCTCGGGCAACTCCTAGACCCTCTCTGGGAGTTTTTATCCCTCATTCAGAGACAGGGTTGGGCAATATAAGTGATTCAAACAAAAACATATTTAGCCATGAGGTCTTAAAACAAAAAGACACTGAATCACAGTATATCTCTAAGTGTATGAGCTGCCTCCTTGACTCTTTCCTCAAGGAAGCAGCTCACTTAAGCAGAGAAGTGCTCTCTTTCTCCTGGAACTACACAAGGTTCTTCCTGAACTCTAGAAAGGTGATTGGAAGAGAAAAGTGTTTTGAGTTTCTACTTCCAGTGAGTTGAGGAGCTGGGTTGGGCTGAACTGTGAGCCATCCCTCAGGGGCCGCTCCAGGCAGGGGTACCATGTTCTGTCTGGGAGAACTCTGCCCTGCTTCCTGTGGCCCTCATACCTGGTGTCCAGGTGTCCAGGTGGGGGTTGGTGGTGGCCACTGGGTCTTCACAAGGCCTGGGAAGACTGAGGTCGCCAGGAAGGAGCTGGGCACACAGGTATGGCTGGTTGCAAATCTACGACTCATGCACTGGCCTTCCACAGTCACCCTCCACAATGCCCACCTTTCTCATTCCTCCTCTTCCTGATTTCCCACTTCCTCCAGGCATATAGGAGCTCAGGAGATGGCTTCAAGGGTCCAGAACCTTCCCAATGCTTGTCCACTTCAAAGCACCCACCTGCCACAGTCTGGGTTCTCCTCCAGGAAGGTTTCCTGGATTTCTCAGTTGCTCATGAATTCCTCTGAGTTTCCATACCACAGAAATTTATATCCACCCACAGCACTGGTAATGATGGGGCCCAAGACTTGCTGACTTTGGTTAGCAGGTGTGGATTTGCGCATGGCAGGAAGCAGCTCTGAGGCGGGTCATGTCTGGTACCTGAAAGAGGGTCATTGGCCTCCTTTAGATCAAAAGATGCTACAGGTGGTGGAGGACCAGGCCCAGTGAGTGAGAGCTTCCAGTTTCCCCCGTGAGAGCCCGTGCTCTCCTTCAGCTGTGAGTGGGAGCCCTGGTGGGGTCTCCTCTGCCAGGGAAGATTGGTAGACAGCCGAGCTGGAGTCAGGCCCTTGGCCTCCTCCCTGGCAAAGCTGAGATCAAGAAAAGCTCTTTCTAGTGATGGGACCTGGGGGACTGGAAGGTGAGGCTGAACCGGCTCAACGGCAGACCTTTCTGGAACCAGGCAGGGCTGGAAGTGGGTGATCAAAGACAAGCAACTCCTGTGTCACCTGCTGGACCCTCAGAGGAGAGGCCCGTGCTGCCATTAGACTGGCAAAACTCACTTTGTCCCTCCCAAAAGGGGCACAGGGTTGGGCACCGAGTGTGACACAAGTGCCAATTCCCCTAATCTGAGCTCACAAATCAATGTCTAACTGCAAACTGTGACAGCTCACTCAATGCCTCCTTTTCTGCCCTGAAGAAGGGGCTCAGGGCACAACCTGAGCAGAGGGTGAAGATGGGGAAGGAACCCCCCAAAGATCGAGATTTAATTTTCTAGCTGTTTGTGGAGATGGGGCAGATAGTAAGAGTCCATTTCAGGAGAAGCAAAAGGGAAAAGGACCCGGGCATGGTGGTGCACGCCTTGAATCCCAGTACTTGGGAGGCTAAGGCAGGAGGATTGTTACGAGTTTGAGAATAGCCTGGGCAACAAAGTGAGTTCAAAGCCAGCCTGAACTGCATAGTGAGACCCTGTCTCAAAAAATAGGGC
>RJWM01048179.1:0-11593 GCA_004363535.1 Dasyprocta punctata | reverse complement strand
GATAATCAATGAAATGTTTTTTCTTACAATTGATGATCTGACATTTGAATAGGACTAACGAGATTAAGATCAGACCAAAAGTTTGGGAGCCCTTAAAGATAATGATAACGATCAGTTGGCTGGGGCTGTCTGGGAGCCTCCCTATAGAGATGCTAATGTATTGCTATAGAGATGAGACGGGTACCACATTCTTGCAACTACAGGAACATTATGGGGAGATAAGGGTGTTAATTTAGGGCTAGGTATACTCTTATGTTTTATAGGCTTTTAGATAAGGACACCATTAGAGAGTACTTGTTAATAGTACTAACATACTTCTAGGCTTTAAACTAGGTATACATTTTATGACTATGCTAACTAATCATATGACTGTAGAAACCATGCTATTATAGAGACATCCGTTGCTTTTCTCTTTTTTTATCTAAACTTCTGACCCTGGCCAAAAAGGGGGTATATAACACCTTGTTTGAGCTTACAATAAACAAAACAGATTCACACAGTCTCTGAGCTGTTTGTGTGTCTGTTCTCCACGCGCCGACACTCAGCCCACCTTCGGGGACTCTGTGGACCTAGCCCGGCTGGACCGCGGCAGTCTCAGTTTTGGAATAAAACAAACACTAGAGATGAATCTAAAATTAATTTTCCCCTACTCTACAACATTAGTATGCTTCTGGATGAAACAATAAAGTATGTGCAAATAATGCAAGTATTTTATTGTTGCAGTTATGGAATTTCTTCTAGATGGTGACATGTTGTCTTTTTAAGTCTGTAAATTGCTTTCTATACATTTATTCCTTTTCCCTTATCTTTATTCCTTATTTTTCTTTACAATGGCACTCACTCAACACCTGTGATTCTCAAATACATCCCTCCTTTCACTGCTACTACTAGACAATTTGAAACATCAATTCTAACACACTCCTGGTAAAATTACCAAATACTTGCTCCGTGGTATTGTCAATATAATCCTCCTAAAAATAACTGTTCCTAAGTCAATCCAGCCTTCTCATTATCTACTTTATCCATCTGCAGTAAAATTCTCTTAGAGAGAAAAAGTATATACTCATACAGTTTTGTGCCATTGGAATCTATAGTCTCTAATTTCAGTAGATGCTTAACATCACTGGGACCTTATTCTGCATGTCCTCGTTCAGCATCTTTTCTCATTTCCCTTTCCACAAGCAGCTACTGAAGAAAGGACTAACTCTCAGGCTCATGTCACAAAGAAATATAACAAAATCAGAATAAAGAGAACCTTAGCATGCCCCACATGATGAGATGTTACATATGCAATTTTAAATATCAATAATAAAATTCATTTGATTGTCTTCTAGCATCCTTCTACCTGAATAATATACCAGGACATGGACTCTTTTTTCTATTGTGACTGTAACAGGTTACCACAATTTTAGAGTCTTCAAATAACAAAAATTTATTATCTAGCATTTTCTGTAAGTCAGAATTATGACAGATTATACCAGTCTAAAATAAAGGCATTACCAAGGGTCTGCTCCTTTGTTTTGGTTCTGACAGAGAATCCACTTCTTTGAACGTTCAGATCTCTGGCAAAATTGAATTTTGCTTTCAGTTTCAAAGGTGAGTTTCTCAATTCTTTGCTGGCTGTTAGTTGATGGTCATTCTTAGCTATTAGAGGGTACTCATAGTTTTTGGTTTCTGATTCCTTTACTCCTTCTTCAGACTCAGAAATTGGGTCAACTGTTCTCAAATTTATCCCATTCCTTCATCTTTTGTTGTAACATTTTTCTGTCAACAGCTATTAAAAATTCTGTTTTTAATTTTCATGTGATTACATTGAGTCAATCCAGATATTCTAAAAGTAATCTCTCCGTCTCAACAGCTGTAGTATTAGTCATATTTGCAAAGTCCATTGGGCATGCAAGGTACCATAATTTAGACTTCTAGAAACTTGGGAGTAGACTTTTATGAGGATCCATCAATATACTAACCACATACACATTTCTGCTTTGTAGTTCACCAAGGAAACTAATATTATCAAAACCAGTCTATTTCTTCTTCATGCAAAACGTCTTCTTGCCCCACAATACATATGAATATCAATTGACATTTCTATCTTCTCCTTTGTTATACCCTGAGTTCATCAATTTCTATGTCTTTTTTCTAGTGTGGTTTCTTTTAGGGATCAATTACAGCTTGGTGATATCTATAACCATACTTCTTTGATAAACTTAGAATGTTGTTTTGGGTCATCTGCTTACCTCACACACAAATATCCCTCACAAACTAAACAGTCAAGATTAAATTCATCATTTTTCCACTAATGTCTCTTTTCCTGTGTATTACTAATAAATGAGACCACCATTGCTAAAAGCAAGACACTTAGGGTACTTTTCATTCCCTGCTTTTTGTAACAGACATGTTAGTTCAATAACCACATTTTTGTTTCATTTTCTGTTTGTTTGCTTATCAGCACTGCATTAGTACACAAGGTATGGTAAAAACATATGGCGAGTGCTTAAATTTTTAAAAATTATAATAAAAGACATTTACCCTTAACCTCCCTCCAAATACTTCCCCTTGCTTGAGCTCACTTATGCTATCATTTTTGACATTTTCTGAAACAGTTCTGCAAGTTCCGTGTTATTAGAATCTTTAGTTGCATTGTCATGGTAGCTTGCATGTCATGAATTGATTCAAAATGTTTACTTTTCAGGGTTGTTTTGACTTTGAGTGGATAAGAGCCAAAAAGTGCATGGTGCCAGATCCAGTGAAAAACATGGATGATGACACATCAAAATGTTTTTATTTGACAGATATTGCTATAAATGTTTCATCAATGGGAGTGATCCTAAGATACAGTGAATGTTTAAATTTTAAAAGTTTATTACAGTGAAAGATTCATTGTCATTAATCCTCCTTAAAGTAGCTAAATATTTCCCCTTGCTTCTAACTCACTTATTTCGTCATTCTTGGCAATGTGTCTTTACTGTAATGAGCTTTTATTAATTTAAGTATTCATCATATCTTTTGATCACCCCTTACATATATTTGTTCAGGCCCTCATCCTTGGCAGTTGGTACCTGTTCTTCACTGCTCTCACCACTGTACACAATATTTCAAAGTTTCTCCTGAAGTTAACATTTTGTTTAGGATTAATCCCTACCATGCTGATTCATTTTGTCCTATTAGTTTCCTACACTGAAAGATGAAAAGAAAGATTATGATTTCCAAGAGAAGACTAGATGATGATTCTTAAACCAAACACAGGGCTGTTGACTTATGACTGCCTTAAGTGAACGCTTTAAATCTTACCTGAAGAGAATTAGTTGTTACTATACAAAGCAGATGATAGTAGTCATGACAAATAATGCTTTTGAAGATTTTTGGGGAAGAAAAGCAAGGTTTTATTATGAAATATAAACAACACGTAGAAAAATAGGAAAGCAAGGCAAGTGCAAAGATAGATGCACACCTGTATACCTGTGTGTGAGGGCTGTGGTGTCTGAGAGAAATGGTAAAAGTTGGGAAACATTCCTTGAAACTAACACTTTATATGCATAAAAATAACTACTCATTCAATATAATGGGTGAATACTTAAACATCATTATGATCATGGACAATGAATTAATACAATAATGGAAGAGTATTATGAAGTTACCTTTAAAAAGTGAACTAAAACATTTTATTTTTGGTAAATTCTATTTTGTCTCTGAGAAACAGACAAAATGGCTTATAGAGGGCCTAATATGTTAATGCGCATTATGCTAGACACTCAGACCTCAGGGTAGTCAGACATAAATTTGAATACTACTTTTATATTTTCTAGAAATGACTATTCATGGGAACAGATTATTTATTCATAATAAAATGTATAAATGTTTTCAAGGATTTAAATTCTATTGGTGTAAAATAATTGTGTCATGAAAATTTAATAGAAATAACCACTTTTTAAAGGCATGTTAATACTGTATTGTATTATAGAACACTGGGGTTTGTTTTGGGAAGTTGATACATGCATTTAACATATCTTAATCTTTTCATACTCATTACAAACCCCATGTTTCCTCCCACCTCCAGATGATCTCCTTCCTCTTCTCTTGGTTTCCTATGAACTCTCTTAATAATCCCCATCATTAATAGCCCACTTTCTAACTTTCCTTAGCTTAGGAAAACCTATGGATTTACATTCTGAAATATCCTAAGATTTCAAAATATTTGTTTGAAAGTGATTCATTAGTTTTGCATAACAATTTTATAAAATACAACACTTTTTAATTTTTAAAGGTAAAAAACACAAAAATAATATTTAATAAAAGTAAAAATTAAGTCAATTATTTGTATGTCTCCTAATTGTCTAAACCATTGCTTACTTCTATTTGTGAATCAATTTAGAGAACAGATAAATGAGTTTATCTACACATTTGTATAATTACATAGTTATTGCTTATAAAGATTGAAGATATAAAATAATTCTCCTGTCTGGTTAAATATTTTTCATATTTTGAAATGCACTTTAATATAAGGGTAAAAAGTTAAATTTTTCTAGAGCAAAACTGAACTTTATTTTGTATTGTAAAGTGTAAATAGGCACATAGTACTCCATGTCACAAAGAGACAGTGACTTCACACTCAAAATTATCATTTTTCAGTTACATGGGCTTCTTCAGATTGGGAGATTTAGATAGAAAATTGTGAGGATGATACTGTGTTCAGCTTTAAATCCTTATGGTTTTCTGACATTAAGTGGTAAAAGGGTAGAAAATTGCATGCCACCTTTCTACCATAGACATCAATGATAACATAAATCAGCCCCTATCCTTGACTTTGCTTCCTTAATTAATGATGTCATTCCAATATCCTGGCATATATTTAACAGCACATGGTGAGGAATATTATAGTGGATTCTAGCAGAATCACATTTTAAAAATACAATTGTTCAGTTACATTTCACAGTTAATGTGTACATTTAAATGATAGACTTGTACTTAAATATGTTGTAGCTCAAATATTGAATACTATATAGATGTAGATTACTTAGAGTTTTATCATTTTAAATGCTCTGTACCCTTATGCCATGGATTAAAATGTGTAAGATTCACTGATGAAGACTTCCTGAGTGAAATTTTCCACTGTCTGAGTAATGACAGATACATGAAAAATTATCTAAAGAAAAATCATGTTTCATTATACCTGAAACTCATTTTAGAGGAAATATGAAATCTTCTTATCCTTCTGCTTCATAACAATGGGCAAAATATCCTTCTGCTTCATAACAATGGGGAAAGAATTAAAATACCCTCTTAGCTACAAATACAAGAAATATCAAAGTTATTTAAAATTTGATCGCCTTGTTATAAACACTGTAATGTGTCTCTATTTCTAGCTTTCCCTCTAACTTTCATTAAAAGTCAAGATTCTTTCCACAAAGGATAACTTCATAGGTTTTGATGAAAGAAATAATGACATACTGCTTTACAGAAGTGAAGTTTAAAAGAATCTCAGAATGAATTAAAATTTATTATAAACTCCTTTGATTAAAAACTTCTAGTGGAAATTCAAATTTTCAAGTTATATATTTAGAGTCTGAGTTTCTACTGTTAATCTCAATTTTTAAAATACGTTACAACAGACACCATGATAAGTTTTCTGTGCTTCAGCTTCTAGTTTAGTATAGGCCCTGATGGGTCTACAGACAGATAATTGAGGATGAAATACTTAATTAAATTTTAGTAGCCCAAATATGAGCCTAACTTTGAAAAACAGATTTGAGTTAAATGGAAGCCATATGAATTTTTCTCTAAATAGCTTTCCACATCAAGCTGGTTATTCATTCTATGCTTTCACTTAAAAAATACATTCTACACTGGATTTGTAATAAAGCAATAAAAATAACAACTCCTTGATTTATGTCACCATCAACAAAATTATATTAAGCACATATTAGGCAAATATTATGTAAGGAGTTTTTTGTTTAAAATTATACTATGGTCTTGCATCACTTAACAACAAGTACACGTTCTGAAAACTATGTTCTTTTTCAATTTCATCATTTCACAAACATGATAGAATACATTTACACAAATCTGGATGATATATCCTGTTACACACATAGTGCTTGTGGTATATATCTGCTATAACTTACTGTTCCTGTGGCAGTGATGACAAAAACAATGAAAGATGAAATCAAACACAAAAGAAAATAATAAAGTCAAGATAAGTAGCAAATAGGAGATACATGAGGCTTTAAAATGACACACTACTTCACAGTCACCTTTTCTTATATACATAGAAAGGCATTCTAAAATAGTGATAAAAATCTATAGCTATATAGATCAATCATGTAGTCATTTATTTCCTTAAAGAAAAATTATGCACTGTATTGGATGCACAGTATCACCACATTTTAATGTACTGTACTATGACATGACAACTTTGGTGCCACTATATGAAAGGAAACTTTAAGCTCCTTTATGATCTTATGAGATAAAAATAGTATCTATAGACTCTCAGTGACTGAAATATTTTTATGCAAAGTGTTACTACAGATTAGTTTATTAACTTACATTTAAAATCTATTTAAAGCATAATCAACAAATAGTAGTTACCTATAATTTCTTGGAAAATAATAAAGCAAAATATGACATTTTAGAGCACTAGATAAAGTCATAGCTATCAAATAGTTCATTTAGTTAAAAAAATAATAAAACCAGGTGTGACAGCATGCACCTGTAGAACTAGTACACAGGAGGCTGAGGAAAATAGATCACCATGGGCTCCAGGCCACCTAGCCTACATAATGAGTTGAAGGCCAGCCTAAACTACAGATGGAGACCCTGTCACAAAAAAACACCAATAAATGAATAAATACTCCTAATAATGTTATGATTACTTGACATTTTCAAAAATGCAATTTAAAAAATAATTTTAAAATTTAAAAAACATTTAATAATTTAGCTCTAGATTCAGAAATTTACTTTAACCATTCCACTTTATGAGTACTTAAAATGTTTAAAAATTATACTTGCCAAATACTAAGTACTTTATGTCTTAGTTGCTTTTGTCATTGCAGAGACAAAATACCCAACACCCAAAGTTAAGGGAGGAAAATATTATTTAGCTCATTGTTCATAGAGGTTCAGTCCATAATCGGTTGGCTCAAAGGCAGGGTGGCACATGGCAGGGGGGCAGCAGTTCATGGTAGCACAGGACAGCAAAAGAATCAAGGGAGAGTGAGACAAGCCTCTTTCTGTCCCATATATTTTATCCAGTCTACCAGGATTAAAGCAGTGCCAATCCAATCAGTGGACTGATCCAGCAATCACCCACCCTTAGTTCTAGCACACTTTAGATCCAACCGCTTCAGAAAAAAATCCTGACAGCATGAAGCTTTTGGGGAGACATTTAGACACAAACATAATACCCTGTATTAAAAGTTCAGCAACAATCTGAAGTAAATTTCAATCAGAAGATAAAATGAGAAGTTTCTGTGTATTTTTTTCTAAAGTTATATGAATTAGAGGTTTTGTAATTACTTCATCTATAAACTTCACCCAAGAAGGGTTTGTATCAATAATAAAAGAAAACTATAAGATATTTTGTATTGAAAACAAAAATTTTTTCCGGGCATTTTCTTCCAAAATAAAGAATGGAAACTGATCCTTGACTGATATTAATGATAAACTTTGAAATATACAGTGCATTGTAAAGTATGCTTTTCAACCTACAAAACTAAATATAACCAGATTATTACTTAACTTTCTTCCTCATGTAACAAAAATATTTTTTATCCTTTAAAATTTTTAATTAAAGTAGTATTAAGTTTCATTCCAGGTCATGGATTTGTTGAGTTTTCTAAATACCAGTCCTTTGTACTTACAAATTGTCACGGCTAGGAATAAGATATTGATGTAGATAGATTTATTTAGTTGATTCCTTCTTTTCAATTTTCTGATTAATGTAGATTCTCATATTTTCCACCTCATGAAGTATAATGTTATATTTTTAAGGTCAATGCCTTAGAAACCAGTGTTAAGGGGCCTACTGGCTGTTCCTAAGAACAATGAATCACTGATACATGAATATTTGTACAAGTACAGATGCACATTTAATATTTCATATTTTAAAGGTGACTAATGCAGTATGCAATGTCAAGTGTAAACATTCTGAAAAATAATGATTGATGTCACTAAAGCTTTAGAGCTTGAAAAGGCATTTTATGTATGCAACACAACTATACTGTAAATTTTTCCTGATTTTAGGGGGTACTATACAGTGAATTTATCTATTATAAGAGATATATCCTTAAAACAGAGCATACATGACATTAAGTTTGATTCATGACTATAATTAGTTTAAAAGAGATGATATAGTATAACTTCTTTATATTGAAAGTGAATTTACCAAAACTCAGGATATAATTTCAACACTGGAATAGCTGTTCTCACATCTGACCACCACATTATTATTAAAAAAACATAAATGTAGCAAAACTTCCTGGTGTCACAGACATTTTTCACTACAAACCGAATGGTGAAAATATTCTTAATGCATATGACTGTTTTCATTCTTTGATGGTTTCTTTTATGTTCCCGAACACTAACCTCTTTGAATTTTTTACCCCAAACCCTAAAGGTTGATTGCATACACATAAAAACACAGAGGACCACATGTGAAGACAGTAATTATACATTTTAGTTGAAGTATCTTTGTAATCTATTACTTCTCTGTCCTCTTTTCCAAGCTGTCACTTCCATCCCTCACTAGTAACCAGAGAATGACTGGATGAGCCCACCATGGCAGGCTTCATTAATGCGAGATGTTGCACAACCACTAAGAAATGCTGAACATGAAAAATGTAAATAAAAAGAAACAAAGACTAACCATATCAAGAATATGAGCCAATCTATAGCGAAAACAACTCAGTGGAATAAAATCAAAATCCTGAGGATAAAAAGGACCAGGAGATATTGTAGTTTTCTTCTCTGTTTTTCTCTATAGCAAAATGACCAAAAAGGGTCTTCAGATAAAGCAGATATATTCTCTTTTTACCGTGTTAAACTAAATTGGTGAAAATTCACCTTAGGCAACAGCAGAATAAGATTGTGTGGAACAAGTTCTGAACTATTTTAGTGGAAATAAATAAGCAATAATTTATAAATAAGTAATATATTACCAAATACCATAAATAGGAATTAGCAGATGCACGATAATAAAGATAATATAGTTAAATTGAATATAAAAAGCATCTCAGAAAAAAAATAGATTGATTACTGGCTAAATTTCTAACCATAAGACAAAGAACTATGAAGCAGCATATGGTTATATTTTATATGCTAATATTACGATTTTTTCAGAAAATATCTATAAAAACATATACGAAAAACATAAAATTATACACAAGACAGCATATAAGAAAAAATATTTGAAAAAAGAGAGTTCACTGAAAAGTTATAACTGTAGAACATAAAAGAAGTTAACAGTACATTAGAAACAGACATGTACATTGTTTGAAGTGAAATAATAATGATGTGCTCAGAAAATTAAAACATTGCTCAGGTTCATGATAAAAATGGACCTCACTGGTATTGAAACTTGAAAACATTTGCCCACCCCACTGTCATGGAGTTTATAATAAAAGAAGATCCTGTTCAACTTAGAGACAGCCTTCTTCAAAATACAATTGGAATAAATGCAGCAATCTCTGAACAAAATGAAAAAATTTCAACTCAGTAAAAGCAAACCCACGAAGATCAAACAGAGTGTAGCCTAAAAGTGAAATTTGTATTATCAGACTTAGTGAAGACTAAAATATATAGGCACAGATCAGAAAGAAAGGAAGAAAGAAAGGAAGAAAGAAAGAAAGAAAGAAAGAAAGAAAGAAAGAAAGAAAGAAAGAAAGAAAGAAAGAAAGGAAAAGAAAGACAGATAGGACCTGATGTTACAGTTTTGCATGTCATTGAAGCAGACATTGCATGACAATGAAGTAGAAGGTATCCACTTTACCTAAGTAATTTATCACTAAGTAACTGATAAATCTTTAAACAAATTGGACTGGATGTGATTTGGAGCTTAGATTCTACTTGTAGCGAATAAAGGGACAGATATAATAAGCAAATACGTTTTCTCTTAGCCTTTTATATTTTTGTTGTTATGCATTCTTATTGCCAATATTAATCCCTCATTAGAAGCTTCTTGAATTTTTATTTTAATCTTTCCAAATCAGAAACTTACAAAGTTAAAGTATTTGCTTGTTTGAGATCAACTAAATACTGACTGTTTCATGAGTGTAACATTCAGTAAAACCTGTTTAAAAAAATAAAAAATCATGGACCAAAAGCAAAGTAGGAAGAAAATAGTACAAACTTTTCTCTTTCATTTACAAATTAATTATTTGGTGACTTTTCCAAGATACTGTAACATCATAAAGTTTTAGGCAATGTCATTTACAATTTTAGAAATTTGAAAACAAAAATTCTAGTTTGCATTTTCAAAAGGGCTTAAAATTACTGAAAACTTTTAACATAAAGATGACGACAAGAATGAAAGCACATGGACCACATCCAAGAACTATTATAAAAGGTGGGTTTAGAAAGTCTTCTATTTAGGTCAAGATAAGGTCCTTATATATTTGACATGTAAGAGAATTGAAAAATGAACCATTACAACTTCTTCACTTGGAACTCGTTTTATATCTTCATATTACTGTAAAGCCAAGTTGCCTTAATGACTTAATTGTGAATATGATCATTCATCATTTACAGTTTTCTTACTTGCAATTTGGAGAAATCAAGGTGCATGAAGTAGAGAAACATAAAATATGCAGTGATCATAAGCAATAAAAAATAAGGTGATAGATTACCTTGTCTACACCTAGTCTTATCCTAGAACTATAAATAAGCATACTAGTAAACATTCTTTTTCTCTGGATTTATATTCAAACAAAATCACTCAAGAATTTAATGCTACATGTTAGACAGATTCACATTTATCTTTGAAAGTTGGAATGAGCTGGACTAACTTTCTATCTGTCATAGCATTGCTCACATTTCCTGTTTGCCTTTGCCACTTCGCCCTTAGTAGTTCATTTGGAATCCTTGATTATGCTTCTACATATGGAGTCTTGGAACAGGAGAAAAATACATAGGCAGGGAGAAAAACTTAATGGGAAGAGAAAGATAAGTTTGGATATGGATTTTCCCTGATAATTTTCATTTTTCCTTCTCAATCACTGTAAGAGCAAAAATGATAAGCAATTTTGTTCACTACCGTATTCCCAGTGCAAACATTGGATGTGTCATTTGTATGTACTCGGGAGACACATTCTGAATTCATTCTGAGAGTTGTTACTACAAAAGGATAGGTGAATCAGTCACTGGCTAAGGAAGCCATCAGTCAGTTACCTTCTGGTGAATATCAAAGAGAATGCATTAAAGTCTTTTACAATATATCTACTCTAGGAACATTTTTGAACTGTGGAGTACAAGTACATTTTCTAAGTTGTAGGAGCAAAGGGACCATTTTAAATAAAAAACTATTAAAAATGCCTTGAATGCATTTTGTCTAATAAAATATTTCATATATATCTTCAGTCTTGCCACAACAAAATCATGCATA
>RJWM01048178.1:0-11580 GCA_004363535.1 Dasyprocta punctata | reverse complement strand
AAATTAAATAATACTCTCCTAAATAACCAATGGGTCACAGAAGAAGTTAAAGAAGAAATTAAACAATATCTACAATTGAATGAAAATGCAAATACAAATTACCAGAACCTGTGGAACACAATGAAAACATTCCTCAAAGGGAAATTTATAGCACTAAGCTCCCACATCGGAAAAATGGAAAGAACACACATAAACAACCTAATGCTGCACCTCAAACTTCTCAAAAAAGAAGGGCAAGTCATGTCCAAAGCCCAAAGAAGGGAGGAAATTATCAAGATCAGAGCAGAAATTAATGCAATTGAAACTAAGAAAACAATACAAAGAATTAATGAATCGAATAGTTGGTTCTTTGAAAGAGTAAATAAAATTGATAAACTCCGAGCCAACCTTATCAAAAAGAGGAAAAAACTCAGATTCATGCAATAGGAAATGAAAAGGGTAAAATCACTACAGACCCTGTGAAAATACAGAAGATCATCAACACCTACTTCGAAAACCTTTACTCACATAGATTCAATAACACAGAAGAAATGGACAGATTCCTAGAAACCTATGAATTACCAAAGCTGAATCAAGAAGATGTAAAGCTGCTGAATAACCCAACTTCAGCTAATGAAATTGAAAATGTAATTAGGACCCTACCAACAAAGAAAAGCCCGGGCCCTGATGAATTTACCGCTTTGGCTACTGAACTAAATACCTGACTCTATTTTTTTAGACAGAGTCTCACTATGCAGTTCAGGCTGGCCTTGAACTCACTTTGTAGCCCAGGCTGGGTTTCTTCTCTTTTCTTAAGGATAAATATCCTGGGACCTTATTTAAGAAATGATGATTCAATATTATACTAATTATGGAAGAGTAATATCTCTTGGTTCTAATTATTCCATTATTATTTGGTCATCATTAATCTTTAAAGTGCCAGATATTCTACTGAGTTAAGAAATAAGTGGTGACTGTATTTTCTAGATAATATAAGAATGGTCTAGCTTTAGGAATTCTAAATTTACATGCTCAAACAATCCTTCTTTTTTTTTTTTTGTACCAAGAATCAAACTCAGGGCCTCATGCTTACCAGGCAGGCTCTGTACCACTGAGCTAAAGCCCCAGCACCTAAACAATGCCATTGAGACTTTTTTTTATAAGCCTCATCCTCACTTTTCTCTGTGTAGTACCATCACTCATTCATACTTTAGCCAGCATTCTCCTTGTGGCCCAGTTAAAGGGCTCCTGGAACTCAAGGATGACACACCCTGGAGAACCATACCAGAATGAAAGCTTTGCTCTCCCACTATACCTGTTTCAATCTGGAGAAGAATTCATACTGATCTTACTTGGACCCTGGATGAGACATTGCTTCTGTGGAGTCAGAATGCACTGTGAATAGCTCAGTCCTGGTTTCTTATCCACCACTGGGACCTAGTGTGTGTGAGAGTGTGTGTTTTCACGTGAAGGAGGTTGTTGCTGGCTGAGACCCTGAAAGTGACAGCCTACTGACAGCCACATGGAACAGGAATGTTGTGGTTCCTTAAATGAGACAGGAAGTCTGAGATACCTATGAAACAGTTTTCCCTTGCTTCCCTGAGTAGATATATCTGCCTCATACCAAATAAGTTTCCTCCCTTATTCCTATTTCATGTGCAGTGGTATAATTTCATTAAAATCAGGAATCACTTTTACCTTGGGCTGGGGCATAGGAAACACAGAGGCAAATAACAGTGAGCAGTTATTTATAGGTATAATACAACACAGAAAATATCAGTTAATCTGTAATATCCATCACCTAGAGCATAGAAGTTTCAAGGTCCAAACTTTTCAGTGGCAATTATCAGAGAAAAAGCGGTATCAAAGTTGAATAGTGTTCTGATAGATAGCTCTAGATTCAAGATAGCTCTGATATACAGCTTTGATTTCTTAGTTCTTGCTCAATCCAATCTCCTGCCTCTTGTGATGGTTCATAGCCCTCATCGAGCATTTTTTTACCTGCTCCTATCTTCTGTAGATTTTACTCTTTGGAACTCTGATACATAGTTGTATATCATAGTCATTTATTAATCAGTCTTGGATATTCTATACTAAGAGGTGTAGAACTGCCTTATATTCTTCAACTAAGCATTTTTCAGGAGCAATTGGAAATGGATTGGAAAAGAAACATTCTCACATTGGGTTATTAGCTGGGAGGTCAGTTTTGCATAGTAGTAAATATGATGTCTATTGAGATTATGTAACTCTTCATTGATGACTGTACTGCCAATTATAAAGTACAGAGCATGGAGCAAATTACATAATATTTATGACACCAATTTTTCTACCAATCACGTTGGCTTAAAGTATGCAATTCATGAAGTTATTGTACTTTAATTAAAATCTTTATTTTCATTTATAGCACAAACGGATAACTTTCTTTATGGTGAGCTGTTTTGTGTATTTAAGACATCTGAATTCTTTTTTTATGCCCTGCACCCCTGCATTTTTTGGTCCCCCTCTCTTTTGCAAAAGATTTTTCCTTTTCCTATTATCTACCTTTTATTTTGCTCTTTATTTATATTTTGTGTTTTTCATATGAGAAAAACCACATGATATTTAAGCTTATGCATCCGTTCACAAGGTTATTGCTCTGATTGCATTAAATGACATTTACAAAGACTTAGCATGGGACTTAGCACAAGTCACAAAGATATTCATTTGCCATTGTCAAAAGTTCTGTAGAAAAGGCACAGGATGTGATGGAAGCATATTATATGATGCCTGACCCTAATCAGGAAGGCCAACAAGATCCCCAGTGCTCTGCAAATGGTCAATGCCAGCAGTGTGACCAATTGTCTTGTGTAGTGGGAGACATTTGTGAATTTCTGATGATGGTGATGAAAAATGATTTCAATAATAACATCAGAAATATGGTTTCTTGCCAGGGATATAACTCAGTAGCAAACTCTTGCCTGGAAAGCACAAGGTCATGAGTTCCATCCCTGGTCTGGAAAAAAAAAAGAAAAAAGAAAGAAAAAAAGAAAGAAAGGTTTCTGTTTTTGTAAAATTTGCTGAGAATACCACATGAATCTATAGAAACCACATGTCTCAGATTAGCTCATGAGGTAATATCCAAGGAATTTTGTAAAGACCACGAGCTTTAAGAATTTTATGTTTAAAAAATATTGTATGCTATTTTAACAAAATAAAAAGAAGTGAAGAAATTTGAAAAGAAATGGAAGTATACTCTGAAATGGTATCCATTATTCAAAGGAAAGAATTCTCAGAAAACAAAACAAAATAAAACAAACAAAAAACAAAACAAACATACAAACAAACAAACAAAAACAAAGGAAAACACTGAAAACGGCACAAAGCCTAGCTGGTGGTAATAAAGTCTTTCATTTTAAATCCTGATGTCCTTCTAAGTATTAGTGTATTGCTTGTTTTGCTCTAGACACCTGTGGTGCATATACATCTTGAATCATAACTTACAGAAAGCAGAAAACTTTCCACCAAATGGCAACTCTCTGTTGTACTGATAACAACAAATGGATCCTGGATCCTGCTTAGGATAGGACTATGCTGCCTTCTTGTTCTGTCTGCCTGCCTCAGGGCACCTCTGAAACTGTGAAGCTCCTTTCCTGCAGGGCCGCTGGAAACGCTGGCTGAAATGGAAACCCTGAAGGTGGCAGACAGTCCCACCCACGTTCAAACCTTACGATGTCTCAAGCTCCAAGCTTTGACCAACTATGTCAAAGTAGTAAAGCATTGACTTAGGAAGTGACACAGTAGGTGAAAGTCAATGAAATGAACAAAGGAAGAAGATGGTGCTTAAACAACTCACTCTGTAAGTCCTCACCTTTAAATCACTGAGAAGTCTGCAGGCCAAACAGAAAAATTCAAGCAGGTTCTCTTGCACTGTCCCAAAACTACAACTTGCTTTATTTTTGTTTTTGGATCTATGATTAATGCTAACTTGGACATAACTTTCCTGGTAGAGGTGTGCAGGGAATGCAGGAGCCACAGAGTTCACTCCTCAGAACATCCACAGGAAATGATATTGCAGGAAATGATATGTGCATCCTATGACATGTTTCTCTCTCCACACAGTAGGCATAATCATCCCTTCATGACTGAGGTTGGTTTCCATGATTCTTTTCAGATACCTAAATGTGTAGGTGCTAAAGTGCCCCATGTGAAATGTGAGGAACTTGCATGTAATCTACTGCATATCAGCCCTTCATAGCTCCAATTTCCACATCTGGTGATTCAACTACAGGCAAATTGAAATATTTGAGGGCTGCTGGTCCAGCTCAGTGGTAGAACACTTGCCTAGCATGCATAAGGATCTGGGATCAATCTATAGTATGCAAAGGAAAAAAAATAAAGAAAATATCTCAGAGAAAATTCATATGTACCAAATATGTACAGAGATTTTTTCTTACTATTTTTCTCTAAATAATATAACAACTATTTGTATAGCATATAAATTATAAGTCACCTAGAAGTGACTTGAAGTGTATGGAAAGATGGACAAATTATATGCAAACACCATGCTTTCTTATACATGAGACTAGAGCATCTGAGGATCTAATATCTGAGGTCCTAAATAAATCACCAGCTCATACTTAGGGATGACTGCACTTTAATTCATTATATATTACATATAATACTTAATACAATCTAAATTCTAAGCAAATAGATCTTACATAGCTTTAGAAAATAGTGAGAATATTTTAAAAACCTTTGTATTCAGTATAGATGTAATTTTTTCCCAAATATTTTTAATCTTTGGTTGGCTGAATCTATGAATGTGGAGGCTGCAGATATGAAAGACAAAATGTATAGCAACTCAAGCCAAGGTGAACAAATTTGTCTTACAAATATGTTGACGGCACAAAATTATCATGAAAACTCAGTTTGTATCCACCCTCCATTGGCCCCAGGATAAGACAATTGGGGTAATTGCTTCTTTTGCAAAACGTCTCCTAAGTGCCAAGTTATGTAGGGAATGAAGCGTTACCTAGCAATATGGCCAACTTTCAATTACCCACGGCAATGGGAAACTGGGATGGGAGGGATAATTAAAATTCACAGACTGTTCCCAGACTTGAGTTTAATCACTATATCTCTCTCCTCTTGCACTAAGCTCATTGGAAACACCACCTAGAAATGATACCTTCTGATGACACTTTCATCTCTTTTTAGATTTCTTGTCTTCCAAACAGTGACAATAATCAAAGAACTTTCTCTTTCTTCTTTCAGGACTTTGGTTGAACTGTCATGGGTGACTTGATGTCCTGAATTGACTCAAAATATTTATCTTTCATGAGATTATACACTGCTGTATCAGATGAATAGCACTGAAAAGCGCTTTCAGAAGGATGAAATAAGTGTCTTTGAAGCAAGTGGGAATACTTTCAGGGGGATTAATGATCAATTTAAGCATTCACCATATATCTTGATAACAACTGCATACATCCATATATACTTATTATTGGAATATGCTAAATGCTATGAAGAAAATATATAGCCATCCCATATAATGTAATTCAGTTTAGAAGAGGCAATAATAGAAGATGATCAGAACTTCTTCTTTGCTGAAACTTGAGATAAATTCTGCATGCAGAAGTCCAGAGGAAAAGCATTTCAGACAAAAAAAAGAACCTGATCTGAGGGAAAATTTCAAATCTGATGAGAAAATTTTGGATAATTTAACTAGGTTCCTTTAAAATCCAGTTCTTACATCATGTCTTTCAATTGGGGCCAACCAAGAGCCTAGAACTATCCTTCTTTTCTCAGTCTCAAAGGAAACATTTAAAAAATTACTTTCTGGATCTTAAAACATAATTCTTCACCGTATTTTGGCCAGGGACCCATCTAAGATTCTATTTGTTCATTATGCAACACGTATATGTAAAGTACACACACACTCACAGCATTCTATCATTTTTAAAAGTTTATTTAAGATTTGGAATAAGAACAGTTCACTTTGTTATTGGAAACCTAGAATTCTCTATTTAATCATTTCTTACTATGTACAGTTCTATGTACTGGTGAAATACCTAGACTGGGACCTGCTTCTCCCAGAGCTCACTCTAGTGCATAATTTTTAGGTGGCTTTATAAGTTCTTGTGACATTATTTTCTTGTCACTGCTTTTTGAACCAAGCTTTTTTGTAATTTCTCAGTGCCAGAACCTGAATGGTTGCTGCTGATGAGGAAATAAATCAAAGTTCTTATACCTTTATGGTATTAGCATACTGATATTTCAAAGGAGTACCATCATATTAAGTGAGCTGAGTTATACCCTTGCTTTGTTTTGCTGGTTCATCACTATGAGTGGAAACAGATCCATTATGACTTCATGACTTCTTGTGACTCCCAAATGGTTTTCCTGAAATGAAGTTTTTACTGTGCTCCTTCCTCTGTTTCATGTGTGCGAAAACAGAGGAGGTGTGGGAGAAGGGACAAAAACACCTAGCTGTTTCTAACATCGAAACTTATGTAAGAGACCGGCTTCTTAAACCAATTAGTATTATCCAAGTCCAATTAATCTCATTATAAAGACTTCATAAAGACCAATATTAATTGTAGTTTCCTAGAGACTGTTTCTTCCTATCAACTTATACGATAAAAGGGCAAGATCTTTTTTTTTTTTTTTTTTTTTTTTTTTTTTTTTTGCGGCACCAGGGATTGAACTCACAACCTCATGCCTGGCAGGCAGGCACTTGAGTCACTGAGCCAAACTCCCGGCTCTGGTTTTGTGAGGCAGGGTCACACTATGTAGCTTAGGTTGGCCTTGTGATCATGTTGTAGCCCAAGCCAGCCTCGAACTCACAACGCTCCTCCTACCTCAGCCTCCCAAGTGTTGGGATTAAAGGCCTGCGCCACTACGCCTGTCTCCAGAGGTAAGATCTTTATATTACAGTTGAGACTGTCTCCTCCAAATTCATAATTTACTAGATACTCATTGATACAGTATTTGATCTTCTTTTAATCATCTTATTATATAATCACTGACATACAACAAATCAATTTTATTTGAATTTTATTTGAATTTGAAGTTTTGGCATATGTGTGCACCCATGTAATCATGACCATAAACAATGCAACAATTATACCCTACAAGTTTCCTCATGCCCTGTGGAACTCTCCATCTTGTCATTTCTCCTTTCAGTTAACCACTGACCTATATGTTCCTTCTCACTACAGACCAGTTTGTGATTTTTTGAACAGATAAATGGAATCATGAAGTACGTATATAGTAAAACCTTTGTTTGCAAGCATAGCTTGTCCTGTAAACTTGCTTGTAATCTGGAGCGCTTCTGCATCAAAGTGAATTTCTACATAAGAAATAATGGAAATTCAGATGACTCATTCCACAATCCAAAAATATTCATTTAAAATTAATGGCAATAGGGGCTGGTGACATAGCTCAGTGGTACAGCGCCTGCCTGGTAAGCACAAGTTCCTGAGTTCAATTCTTGGTATCCCTCCCCCGCAAAAATGACAGAAGTGCAGTACAGTACAAAATAATACAGAAAATACAAAATAAAAAGAAAAATAAATTAATCTGCACTTACCTTTGAAAAGCTTAGTGGCTGGTATGAAGGGAGACAAAAAAAGAGGGTTATTGTGTAGAAAGACTTTCACTGTCATTAACAGAATCACTGTTGTCTACTGGATAAGAGAATTATCTCCTTTTCATGCAACTCAAAAAGGAACTTATCTATTGACACTTGCTTTTGTCTCCTTTTTAGGATTTCACAGAAATTTGACATTGCAATGCTAAACAGATGTGTTACTTGCACTGCTATAACCTTATTTGGGTGGTGCTTTTCTAACAAATTTTACAGTTTCCCACATTTTATGAATTTCCCTGATCTCATTTGATGTGAGGGATTCTTCTGCCTTTTTTCTCCTCCTCCTTCATAGAGGGGTTGTCTTCCATAACCTCTTGCTGATGGGTCATGATCACCCACAATCCTGCAATCGTGCAGCACACACACATGCATGTGCCAAAGAGAGAGACAGAGACGGAGACAGAGAGAGATGGGGGAGAGAGAACCACTAACCATTAGGTCAGTTGTGATCACGTATCCATGAGACATTTGGCATCGTGTACTACTTGTATTGCAAGATATCACTCATTTATCAAGTTAAAATTAATTAGAAATGTTCTCTCATCTTGCAGAACACTCTTGGAATAAGTTACTTGCAACACAAGGGTTGACATATTGCATTTTGTTTACCTATTCATTAGTTAATGAACACTGACATTGTTTCTATATGAAAGCTATTAAGAAAAATCTATCCGTGAACGTTCTTGTATAAGGTTTTGCATGATTATATATTTTTACGTTTCGGTGTTATATCTAACAATGAAATTACTGGGTCTTATAGTAAATATTTGTTAAACTTTTCAATGAGCTTCCAAACTGTGGTTCAATTTTTCACACCATTTCAGATTCTCACTTGCATTAAGATTCCAATTATTCCACATCCTTTCCAAAATTTGCCAGTTTTTATTATTACCATTGTAATGATATAGGTGGTATCTCATTGTGTTTGCTAACATTTTTCTAGTTTTTTTTGTTTTTTGTTTTTTTGTTTGTTTGGTTTGTTTTTTGGTACTGGGGATTGAACTCACAAACTTGCACCTGCCAGGCAGGGGCTTTGGCCACTGAACTAAATCTCCAGCTCTATTTTTTGAGACAGGGTCTCACTATGTAGTTCAGGCTGACATTGAACTCACTTTGTAGCCCAAGCTGGTCTCAAACTCACAATGATCCTCCTGCCTCAGTCTCCTGAGTCTTGGGATTAAAGGTGTACGCCACCACACCTGACTTAGCATTTTTCTAGTGACTATTGATATTGAACATCTTTTCATGTGCTTATTCGTCATTTGTATATGCGTATATTCTAATCTTTTTTAATTGAGTTAACTTTTAAATTGAGTTAACTTTTTATTTTAAAGCTGCAAATTTTATTTATATATCCTAGATACTAAGTGCTTATCAATTACGTAACTGTCTTCTTCCCATTTTGTGAGTCATCATTTTTCTTTCATTACAGTGATCTCTGATGCAAAATTATTTTTTAAGTTGGTGAGATCAGATTTACTACTTCTTTTGTACTTGCTGTTGACTTAACTTTTATATTTAAGATACCATTGCCTGATTCTTTTTTGGGGCCTGATATATATATACATACATATATATATATACATACATACATATATATATGTATGTATGTATATATATATATTTTAACTGAGTCAGTTAAATTGAACCACATCAACTATCCAATTGCTTTACATTTTGAAATTAATACTTATTATTAACTACCTGAATTTCAATAAAATATAGAACAACTATAGATATATATAATTATCATTTAGCTTTTGACATATATTTTAGAAAATCCTATCATAGACATTTTTTCTCTATATAAAACTGGAGAAAACAAGAATTAAGTCCTTTTGGCTAATATGGCAAGTCAATGATTAGTTCATTTTTAAACACAGAAATCCTGTTATATGGTATTTTCACCCTAACTTTCAAAAGTCTACAAAATGGACTCTTCTAATGTATTTTAGGGTTTCATTTCAGCTCTTTCCTTTTTACATTCAGAAGGTTGAGTGCAGACACTTTCACTTTGTCAGGAATGTTCTTGATAATTCTGCATTTTGTACACTGCAAAATAAATCCTTTTTTCTTGCTGTTGTTTCAAGGAATGCACGAAACTATTCAAAGCTGTTTTTGCAGATTTCCCTTTTTCTGAACTCCAGGAGTAAGTTTCACTTTATATTTGTAGTTTGTCATAGTAGTATAAGGTAAGCACATTGGAATGACAAACAGTACTGTATCTTTGGGATGTGGATAGTCCATCAAAGAAACAAACAGATTTTCCTCATTTCCCTTTTGATCCAGATCGTTTTCTTCCTTGCCATCCTGTGGATCATCTACAGCGAATTCTTGTGATTCATGTGTCAAAACCTCAAGGGATGGAGTCTCCGTCTTAATGTCATCTGAAACCCTCTGTCCACCTCTGGGTTTCTGGGGCTGTTTCTTTACAAGTCCATCCTCTGTTTTTTCTTTCTTCCCCTTCTTCCCATTTGCTTCTTTGTTTGAACCTGCAGACTCCAGCAATTTCATAATAAGTTCACGATCTTCTTTGTCCTGATCCTTGTATTTTTTTCTTCATTTTTTTCATTTTACTATTTCATCCTCACTTATTGGCTGCACACCTGCAACATTTTTGCTTGCGTTCTGATGAGTTTCAATGTATGCAGCATTTCTTTTTTTTTTTGCTTTGTCCTTTTCTGCTATTACTTCTAAATCCCCTGAGGCACTTGGAAGTTTTTCTTCTTCATTTCCCTTCTTTCCTTGGCTGACAAAATTTTTTGGCTCTGTAATTTATCACTTGAATTAGAAGATTCCTCTTTTGGAGCCAGTATCTGGATGGACCTTTGGGATTGAAGATGAGGCAAGACCATGGTAGTATCAAGATACTCTATCGCTTCCTCTTCATCCTTCATTTCACCACTAGGCTCCTGATCTTTCATAACCTCTTCATATTCTCCTTCATCTTCAAAGTTTTCCTCCTGAACTAGTTCCTCATTTATTTCATCTACGCCACTATAAACAGCAACATCTTCTTGGACAACATGAGTCATGAGTTCTGCTTCTCCAGGCACTTCTCCTAATTCCTCTTTATCTTCTTCACTACTGGTGTCTCCTCCATCTAGTTGCTTCATTTCTTCTGATACAAGTTCACTAGTGGTAACTCATGCATCCCTATCAGCGCTACTGTAAAGCACCATCATGCCTGCCTAGTCAGAGTCCTCGGAGGGACGGGTTCTCCTGTTGGGTTCTTAATCACACAGCTAATACTCCATAACGATCAGAATGTACATAAATATCTCCTGATGTCAAATACCTTTTCAGAATTATTTCATTCTCTAGTTGATCTCACCCAGTTACAATCAGCTAGTTCTCTGAGCTAATGAACTACAGAAATTTCTCAAACTAAAATACTTTTCTTGCTTTTTGAATTAGAGGTAATCCTTTGAACTTCTTTTAGGGTTTACTTTGTTTTCTTTTCTGCTCATCTGAATTCCTTCTCAGCAGCTTTAGCAGTCTTGTGTTTGCTTAGCGGCATGTCTCTTACGATCATAATACTTCTTGGCATCGGCATATGCTGACAAGGCAAGATCAACATCAACAAGCAATGGCTTATTTTTCTGAGGCTTCTGTAGTTGTTAATTATTTTTCTTTTTTTCTTTTGGTGATTCAGTTTCATTTTTCTCAACCACTGACACCACCATTAACATTGTCTTCTTCCTGCTCTGATGATAAGTATGGATTTCTTAGCATGGTTGTCATATGATTTGTTTGCAGTTTAATTCATTTTTTTTTATTTTAAAGATAGTAAAATATAACAGAATGTAACAAATGAAGTCAATCAAAACAAAGCAGTAGGAGTGGTACAGAACTTCGAAGACCAATAATGAGTACAATAGCTACTATAACATACCTTGCTATCTTCAAATTAGCTGACCATTCCAACAGATGTAGTAGGATTGAACCAAAAACAAAACGATACAAAA
>RJWM01048177.1:0-11596 GCA_004363535.1 Dasyprocta punctata | reverse complement strand
TTTCTAGTCCTCTCTCAGAATTTCTTAGATTTCTCCTATATGAATCCCTTATATCCTCATCTCATGGCTTCCATTTGTCAGGAAATCAATCCAAGACAAATGGAAATCCTGGTGTTGGAGGACTTTGATCTAGGATTGGCAAACTCTGGGCTGTGATCCCAATCTGGTTCACTGTTTTTTTTTTTTTTTTTTTTTTTTGCAGCACCGGGGATTGAACTCACAACTTTGCGCCTGCCAGGGCAGGCACTTAAGCCACTGAGCCAAACTCCCGGCCCTGGTTTTTTTGAGGCAGGGTTGCACTATGTAGCTCAGGCTGGCCTTGCACTCACGTTGTAGCCCAACCTGGCCTAGAACTCACAACGCTCCGCCTACCTCAGCCTCCCGAGTGCTGGGATTAAAGGCGTGCGCCACCACGCCTGGCTCTCACTGTTTGTTTTTATAAATAAAGTTTTATAGGAACATACACAATCCATTATTTAATATCATCTAAGGCTGCTTTTGCTTTCCAGTGGCACAGTTGGGTTGTTTGGTCACAGACTGATTGGCTTACAAAATTGAACAAGACCCTTGGTTTTGAGCAAAATGACACGGTCTGATTTGCCTCATTTGATGGTCAACCCAGCTACCGTGTGGAGAGGTGATTAGAGGTTGCAGGGCTTGATGGTGACAGATGGGGGACCAGGTCAGCCCCCAGAGAAGTCTAGGAGAGATAAGGCGAACAGACTGAAGTTGTGTTATGTGATGGTTAATCTTGACTGCCAGTTTGGTTGCGTGGAGAAATGCCCAGGAAATTAGTAGAGCACATTTCTGGGTGTGTCTAAAATGATGGGCATATGGGAAAGCCAACGGAGTGGGCCGACCTGTCCTGAATGTTGCAAG
The DNA here is from genome assembly GCA_004363535.1 of Dasyprocta punctata. Classification (NCBI taxonomy): domain Eukaryota; kingdom Metazoa; phylum Chordata; class Mammalia; order Rodentia; family Dasyproctidae; genus Dasyprocta; species Dasyprocta punctata. Next base: position 10,717 of record RJWM01048177.1, on the reverse strand, counting down.
CACCATCCAATAAGCAGGGGTCTTGGATGGAACCAAAGGGCTGCAGAAGGAGGAAGCCACCCACACAGACCATCCTTCTGCTTCTGGCTGTCACAAGAAGAGCAGCCACCTCCCTCAGGGCCTCCCTGCAGCACCACGTTCCCAGCTCCCCACAGACCTCAGAGCAATAGAGCCAGCTGGCCACGGATGGAGACCTCTGCAACCAGGACTCGAACCTTTCCTCCGTGAAGCCATTACTCCCAGGCATTTTGTAATAATGTCAGAAAGCGGAGAGATGCAGATACTGTGATGGTAGAAACAACAGGGGCTGTGGATGCACTGGTCGCAGCGAGGAGTAGCTGAGGGCTGCGATCCTGTGTGCTTTGGGCCCCTGTTGAGAGCGCTCCTTTCAGAATCCAGATGATGGCATGGTTTTACTTTTGATGTCTTTTCCTTCTCAGGTTGGTTTGGGCTGCCTCTGTGCTCCTGTGGTCCGTAAATGTCCTTCTGTAGTCTTGCTTGCATCTCAGAGGTGACATTAGTCAGAGCCCAGATTTTAAGAGCTCGACTCACAGTTCGGCCCTCATAAACCATGACTGTGTTCATTCATTGGTGTGGTGCTTGGCCTGGCACATAGTGGATGCTCAGTAAATATCCACTAACTGAGTGAAGACCAGGAGCTCTTCGATTGGGTCTGATCCGGTCACCCCCGTGCCCTGGCTGCTGCCTTCCCCAGCCCACCCCCTCTTCTTCTCTAGCTTGGCCTCTCCCAAGTGACAGCCAGATGTGAGGTCACAGCAGTGACGGAGAACTAACAGGTGATATCACGGCCACTGTGACGTAACAGGCCCGGGTCTGACAAAAGCACACGCCACGGAAGCTGTGAGATCATTTCTGGGGGGTCTCTGTGTCTGCGCGGCAGCTCGTGTGTGAAATGTGGTTCTCCTAGGACATTAGAGGACACGGAGGGGACCCAGTGTCCAGCAGGGCCGTTGCCCCGAGGTGGGGAAGGCTGGCCCCATCTACTCCGCGCCTGGCCTTGGTCTTGCAGCCTTGACGATGACGTCATCCATGCCTTGGGCGCCAGCTCTCCAGATTGGGGTGCAGGCAGGGGTGGCCCGGAAGACAAGCGGCGGGCGCTGGCACCTGTGAAGGAAAACCTGACCCGGAGGGGAGAAGTCACCCCGAGTGGGTCAGCGGGTCCACACGGCCCTGCACCCCTGCAGCCGCCCCTCCATCTCCTGCCTGTGCCCTGCCTCTCTCCCCTCTCCGCACCTGCAAAAACCACACATAGGCAGAAATCAGTCCATCAAATGTCATTACAGATTTATTAAGCCTGATGTAGAAAGACATTTAACATCTCCAGAAAGCATAAAAAGAGCACTTCTCTTCAGTCTTGTGCTTTGAAAATCTAAATATATTTTTATCATATAAATAATTCTTTTCATGTTTTAAGTGCATCTGTGTTTTTTTTCTCCTTCTCTCCTTTAATTTTCATTTCTCATTTTTTATTTTTTTTCAATTGGCCAAAGCGGAAGTCGGCCTCGACTGCGATGAAGCCATTTGCAAAGATAATGGTGTCGGGAGGCCGTCCCTGCTGTACCGTACCAGCCAGGTCTCAGAAAGGTGGTTCAATGTCTGCAGCATTAACATGAGGGACAGCCTCCAGCAAAATCATAATTGAACACACCCAGGTCCTTAATGTCGGCAGCTGGCTCTCCTGATGTAAATTACGATAAGGTTTCAGATGGGAACAGTCTATTTCCAATAACTGCTCAGTGGAAATAAAAAAAAAAAAAAAAAAAAAAAAAAAAGAGAGAGAGAGAAAGAGAGTTTTTTTTCACCACAAAGGAAAGTTATCAGGTTTAAAAATGTAAATAGAATACTTATAGAAACCTTTTCTGATGGAAATGAGGGGCTCCGTACAACCTTGGCGAGTGTGTTGCTGGTTTTGCACAATAGCTCAAAGACGTAGTATCTATTATTTAGGGCTTTAATTACAGTTCTCAAAGTAGAATGATTTTCTTTAAAAAAAACTCTTTAGATGTAAAAAATAATGGCTTTTGTGATATAATTTAAGGGTTTTCTTCGTCTCCACCATTGGAATTTATTTCTAGCGATAAAATCGTATTAAAAACCCTCTTATTGTCAGACAATTTCAACGCGGTAGCATCGCACACAGGCCCACATCCCGGCTGCATCCGAGGGCATTTTATTCAGCAGCGGGCTGGCCTGAAATGTTGCTTGTGGCCTGACTTAGGTTACATGGGATGTTAAGACCAGATCGTTTGTAATTAGGAGGGATGGCAGGCTGGTGGCATCAAGGGACAAAAGCAGGAGCACCTATCCTGAAAAATCCCTTCATTCCCTCCAAGCCGGAAGGACATTTTCAGCTGCATTGTTTGTCTGTGGGCAGAGAGGACGAGGCAAGAAGCCTTTGGAAATCTGCAAATAGCTACCGGAGCACTGAAGACGGCAGCAGGAAGGCGGCGAGGGGGTGCGATTGTGGCCAGCCCAGGGAGGAATTTTCTAGATTCGGAGAAGTGGGCACTGATGCCTATCTGTTATGAATCCGTTTGGCCACAGGGTGGTATAATCTTCCTAGCAGAAAAGTTTTGTTTTTTTTTTTCCTTTTTCATTGCAAGGACAATTTATAATCATCAAAAACAAGTGAAACATGGTTTTGATTAAAGCAGCCTGTTGGCTCAATAATCTCTGTAATTTTGAAAACATCCTTAATGCAGAAGAACGTCGATGTCAGGAATGGCCTGGGGCCCCATTACAACAGCAACCGAATAAATAAGGAGAAGAATCGCGAGGTCATAAAAACAAAATTAAGCTAATGTTTCAAATTTTGACAATTATGAATTCTTCCTCTAAGAAGACATTAAAAAAATTTTCAGGCACTATTAGATAAAATACAAAGAGAATAATTCTACATGGATAAGTTTGCAGTTTCCCCACGGGTGAAGCATGCCTTGAAAGGAAAACTCTGAATTAGGACGTTGGCTCCTCCCTAGGTCAGCAATTGGACGGGACTCATGCAGACAGACAAACGTGGTTCTTAGAATTTCTTTGTAAACTCAGATCTAATTCTTTCATAAGCTATCAAAAGAGAATGATCAGGAAAAAATTACAAGCATAATTTTTTTTTCTCCTATACAAAAGAATCCCCATTGTGGGCCAGTTTGGTAAGAAACAGAAACAAAGCAAATATAACAAAATCTGTGTTCTTACATGGCGATATAGTTGGTATATACAAATATGTACAGTATAAAAATGCACGGAAGGCTTATGTTCCAGCCATCCAAGCTTCCTTATACACAAGGAACAGCCTGGGTCTGCTTCCTAGTATACAGGCGAATGTCTTATATACAGCATGCAGGCGATAGAAAATCGGTGCGCTTGCTCACAAACATTCTACAGGTATGGTCGTAGCTGTTTGTCTTTGCCAAGTGACTGCCCTGCTTTCCTAATACAAAAATGCGTTCGCCTTTCTTCGCTAGCAAATAAGCACTTTCCTTCACAGCGAGGATGAATGGGGTTCTTGAAACTCTGACCCATTTCTACCACTGCCCTTTAGAAAAAGAAACAGACTCAAAATCCAGAATTAATGCAAGGGAGCATAGACATAATGTAAATGTGTTAATGCTGGGTTTCCTAAAAAGTTATAGGAGCTCTGCAGAGAGCAAGAACTGGTTGACCAGGAAAGATTGTATCTGATCAGCTAGCTTCTTGATTTTAAAGGGGTTTGGAAGCTGACAGTGCCTGGCTATTTGGAATCAAAGTCGGAAGCGATTAGAAGGCTATCCTCAGAGACCAAAAAGTATATAGTAGCTGGGCTGTAAGGACATTTAAGAACACTGGGCCAAGTGAGATTTTATTTTTTGCGTCGGTGTTTCTGACTTGTATTGCAGGTCCTCAGCGTTTCAAGGCAGGAATGTTTCTGCAGTATTTATCACAATGTAGAACGGGTGGTGCAGTTTGTCCTTTTTCTTTTTAGATGCGTCAAATTTTGTGTACTTTAAAAATGGACTCACACATTGATAATTTCTGAACATTATGCGCGTCATCTTGAAAGTGAATATATTACTGGACTAGTCTTCACATTTGAACCATGAGCGTATGATTGCTCATTCCGTAAATATTCGCTATTGACTGGGGACTGATATCCAAACATAGGTTTCAGGTTCAAGATAATTCAGTGGACACACAGAAATTTATTTTCTGAAAGGATTGAAAGGGGTGCTTAGTTTTTTTTTTTTTTTTTTTTTTTTTTTTTAAGCAATGCATTTCTTCAACTATTTCAATGTCTCTTGGGGATTCTACTGAAGAGTTACTACTTGTACTTCCAAAGCTGTTTTAAGCAATAAACATGACACAAAGGGCTGCATTTGATCTTTTTCAAACAAACTGCATCGTAAAAGGCCCAAATGATAATCCTATAGCTATCGATAATATCATTTGTTTGCCGAAGTTCATCAAGTTCAGGGTGTCATTCCGCAGAGAGCCATTTTACTTGGAATCTATTTTTCCAAAAGAAATGGACAGAATCCTGTTGCCGAAACAGCACTGCCTCCGGTCGTAGCATTTTAAAACAGTCCTATTCTAATCCATAAAACATTTCTAGTTTTCCCTGAAGCTTTGGGCTGCCTTGCGCATGAATAATTTTTGGAGAAACACCCACGCCTGTTAGCCCATTGTTCCTAACTATGGGAAGAAGATTAACTAAAGGCTGGAAATCGTAGGTGTACTGCTGCCTCTGAATCTGTCACCAGAAACCAAAGGGGATGAGTGGCTTTTCCTTTGGATGAAGAGGTAAAATTCCACTGCAGAAATTCTAAAGATGATTCACCAGTTGCAAGATGTTTAATGCTTTTCTGCAATGGAAACCTGTCTCTCTGTCTGGGTGGGGGGATGGAAATTTGTATCTCTTTTTCCAGCTCAATCTTTGTCTAAAAGTATTTCATAGATATTTTGAGAAAGTGCCACATAGAGGAAGGGAGAAAATGAAATTAGCATTTTAACATCTCACAGAGGGAACAAAATCAACTGAAAGTTCACTTTTGATTTTTTTTTTTTTTTGCCTAATGCATCTTCAAAATAGATACTACTTTTATTATTCTTTAGCACTACACATGTGTGTATGTGTGCAAAAGCCTTCAATGTATTTCCTTATTGTTATTTTAGCATTGCCGAGAAGAGGGTATAATGTGAAGTGACACTCTCGATGGTTTTTTAAAAACAAAAAACATTTAGTAAGCTAAGGAAGTGAAACACCGAAGAAAAGGTTTGAGCACAGTCAAGTGATCTGGGAAGTGACAAATAGAAAAACAACAATTCAAGTACCTGGTGAGGCCTGTAATCTTTGGATTTGCCGCAAAAAGTTTCAGAAAATCAAAGCCTCCTACCACTGAGTGCTCCATAGACCTCAGAGAACAGCGGTAAAATTCCCTTGTGTGTGTGTGTGTGTGTGTGTGTTGGTGTGTGTGTGTGTTGGTGCGTGTGTGTGTGTTGGTGCGTGTGTGTGTGTGTTGGTTGTGTGTGTGTGTGTGTGTGTGTGTGTTGGTGTGTGTACATCCACACCCACACTCCTCTTCACTACGTAGCCAGAGTTACATAAATGCTTTCCAAACATATCTCACTGCATTTGTTTTCTGCATTTCAATTAAGTTCAGAGGCTTCTGCTTATAAAATCTCGCCTATTAACTATGCGAGAGTCGTATACTGAGTAGGCACATTTTGGGGGTGTTTTAAAAAATCTATTTGTGGTTTGAAAGAAACTCTATGAGGACTGTCTGGGCTATCCAATTTATTCCATGATTATATTCTGTTTTTAGGCCTTGACCTATTTTTTTAAGCTATTTCCTCTCTGTTTGCTTTTCAGAAGGAAAATTCTTTATTCTGAAATACTTAGATTTTGACCCCATGCGAACTTGCCCCCAGCTGTCCAGGTATCGATACATGGGAAGCAGCTAGCAGCTGGAGGAAGGCCGGGATGTTATGCGGGTGACACCGTGCCCTTTCTTTGTACCTAGAACAGCAACATACACAGTGAGGAAGGTGCCCAAGATCTACCGGGTGAATTTGTGGAATAAATTGTGTTTCTCGTGCCTTGTGCTTCCAGCGTTTCTAATATGCTATATATTTGGTAGATTTGCTGAACTACAGAATGGGGCCAAAAACATAAAATTTAAATATTTGTAAATCATTTTTGTAATGACCCGTTCCATTTTTATTGGCTGGTAGCCTTAGCTGGAAGCGGGGAGAACGAAGCAAAGGCCGCCCACAAAATCTGTCACGGTCCCTATCTCCGAGGATGTGGGTGTGGTGGAAATCCTTGAAGGTAATTTGCATGATATTTGCATGGCATTTTCCTTTCCCTTCCTAAAGCTCCAACTTTCCCTAACTCCTGTTATTCAGAAAAAGGAAGGAAGCGGTATGAAAGAGGATTAAAAATGTTCTCCCGAGAGCATGCTGTCTAGTTTTTCTCTCCAGGAAGACGTTTCTAGAAGCCTCGCAGGGCTTGCCAAATGAAGACAGGCCTGGTCTCTAGAAATACATCGAGAGCTGTTTCTGTCTCGCAGTGCCAGCCCAGATCCTGCTTTCTAAGGAGAACATTAGCAGCCGTCCCTCAGCAGTGGGGTTCACGGTTGCCAAGCGAGGATTCATGAGTCTTACCAAATTTATCAATATTTTTGTCTCTCGCCTCCCACCCTACCCCATCAGAGAAATCGCACTAGCAAAATCATATAGATTATTCGTGGAAGCAGATGATTTATTATTTTTTCTTTTCCTAGAAGGGAAAAGGTTTCCAAGGAGCTTAGAATGATTCGCTTTCCCCCTAGCTGCAGCCCGAGCTCAGAATCTGCTTTTGGATGGTTGCGGCAGGATCCCAATGATGTCACTTTACCTGATAACCCTGGGTGGGAGCAGCGATTTTCAACAACTTCAGGAACCTCAATGCTAATACATTGATTTTCGTGTAATAGAATTTTGTTGTCGAAGGACGGTGCTGAGCACGGTCCACCTTTCCATCTTAACCCCTCCGAACACTGTTCCTTTCCAGTTGAGTTCCATTCATTTCTGGTTGAATAGGTTACGCAAAGACAGACCTCGCTGTTCTCAATTCACTTTATGATCCTCCCATCATAAAAAATAATATCAGCACCTTGCTTTTCATGTCAGAACTACATTTGAGCCGCTATTCCCTATGCCCATGAGTAAATCCCATAAAAGCTGCCCCGTTGTACTGTTGCTATTTTTCCTTGTGGGTGATTGATTGATGGATGAGTGCTGGCACTTCAATGAAGCTATTTCGACTGCCATCTCAATCCGATGATGTGAGGGGTATATTTTCTGTCCATGCCTCATTACTTCAGAATGACATTCCTGGAACTTCATTTACTTTTTTCCTCCTTCCCTGAAGCGCCATATTTTTTCCCATCTAGGTTATGCATGCCATAAAAAAAGCAATTTGCCATTATATGTGGCATAAGGGCAACACTTTCCCTAGGAGGTAAATAAGAAGTTTTTTTTTTTTTTTTAAATCCCAATGTTGAATTTAGGGATCATGTTAAAATTTCCAAGACAATTCCAACAGGCAGCTTTTATGAGAAATAGTGAAGAGGATATATTTGGTTTCATTTTGTCAGTGTTGAGTATTTTTTTTTGATAACTTTGGTAATTAAAGTAACAACACACAATATCTCATTTGTTTCTGAGTCATCTAGATCCCAGGGTTGTGCCTAGACTAGTTTAAATATTTTGCTTCTAGCTGAGTAGCAGTTTATAACACTATCCAGACTTATTTATCCTTTGAGAATAAGGAAATTCATTGTTTAAATGCAGTGATGGATTTATCTATTATAGGTTGTTTTCCACTGTATAGAAAATGCTCAGCTAGAATAAATAGATCTACCCCTGCATTTCCAAACCATGTACTAGGTGTGCAAGACTTTTATTATTAAAACATGCTCTTAGCTTTTCCAAGTTGACTTAGGACCTGATTTTAATCTGTGTAATACAGTATTCCCGTTAATAATAACGTATAATTAAGACATCCGTTAAAAATCCATAACGTTAATTTAATGGAGAAAATCTAATACAGTTCTATTGGAATTTTTACGTTAAATTAACTTTAACGGGCTTTTAATGGATGTCTTAATTAGATCTCATTATTAACGGGAATATTCCACAAATTAAAATTGGGCCCTTAAAGTTTTAATGAAAAAAGTTGCAGGAACACATTTAAAATGGACACCCTACTTCATGCTTTCTGTTGGTTCTACAGTCAAACTGTGTTTTAGAGTTCATAAACAACAGGTCCTGTAGGAAGAGGTTACCAGAAAAGGCTGCTGCTGAACTTTCCACCCCCGAGATGATCTCATCTTCTTTGTCTCTCTCAGATTCCACATCTCACCACTTCTGCCAGTTGCCAGGTCTTGCATGACAGTGGTGCATGCTTAAATCTATGTTTTTAAACCAACTGAGATAATGATGATGATAAAGATGCCTACCACTGTATGGGAAAATGTCTTTGGCAGCAACATGGTAAAGTCTAACTATCTGAACAACTTTCACAGAAGATGAACATTGTTCAGAGGTTTTCTTGGCTCCAACTCTGGTTTAACTTAATAATTCTTCTATTTTGCAGTGATTAATGGTTCCCTAGTGCAGGGGCAGTACTGGGCAATCCAGGTGCAACCATAATTGTTACACTGAACAGAAACATTTCCTTTAGACAAACGTTCCCAGAGGGGTTATAAATAGGAAATGGACATTACCATGAAGAGTAAGCTTCCAAGTGTCTGCATCAGGAGCAGCCCACTTGGACACCAAACTATGAAGACTCACACCCCCTCCCTTTCCTGTTACAAACTGACAAAATAAGTACATCGACGTTCCCAGTCATTATTTTTCTTCAGTGGCACTTTGTTTTCCTGTGACAGTGACGGGAGACGGTGGAGCTGAGGCAGCTCCGTTGCAGTTTATCAACGAGAGTCTAATGTCGTCCGTAAGCAGAGAAGTGGAGATCAATACTTCATTACCAAATTGTGAGCCAGGATGAAGACAAATGGCCGGGCTGATGTTTGTTTTGGGCAGTCTTCTTTTGGAGCAGGGCGTCGGGAGGGGGTCAGGAGTTCAAAGTCAGAAGCAGAGGCTGCAGGAAGGAGGGCTTGGCATGAGGGATCCGGGCAGGAAAGCCGAGACTAAGGCATTGCTCCTGTGACGGGAATCAGAACAACAGAAAGAGATGCGTTATTTCCAGGTGGTCGTGCCCCCAGCTAGTCAAGTTGCCCGCTGGTACTGCTTCACCTGACTGAGTGGAGTCATAGCTAAACCTGGCCGAGGGTCTGGTACAGCCAGGCGATGGGACATTAAGCAAGAGCAGCCGCCTTGGGGGAAAACGTGGACTATCAAAACAATGAAAACAGTTATTTATGGAAGAGATATTTATGCACCCATGTTCACAGCAACATTATTCACCGTAAGCAAAAGACAGAGGCAAAGCAAAACAAGTGTCCACTGATGGACAAAGCAATAAACAAAATGTGGCACTGGAATATTACTCTGCCTTCAAAAGGATGCACATTCTGATATAGTCTGCAACTTGGATGAACCTTCAGGCTATTATCCAAAGTGAAAAGAAGTCACAGAGTGATATTGTATGATTTCACTTATATGAAGTACTTAGACTAGTCAAAATTATAAAAACAAATGAATGCTCATTGCTAAGAGGCAGAGAGGAAAAGAGAGTTCTTGTTTAATGGGCACAGAGTTTCAGTTTTACAAGATGAAAAAATTTGGAGATGGACAAAGTTTTTTTGAGACAGGGTCCCCGCTGTGCATTTCAGGCTGGCCTTGATCTCACTATGTAGCCCTGGCTGGCTTTGAACTTGCAGTGATCCTTCTGCCTCAGCCTCCCAAGTGCTGGGATTACAGGCGTGTGCCACCATGCCCAGCATAGAGATGGACAATATTTTGGGCTGCATAGCAGTGTGAATGGATTCTGTGTATAATTTGCACTGAAATATACCTGTAATATGGTTAAGATGGCAAATTTTATTTTATGTATATTTTATTGTAATTAAAAATAAAAAATAGCCAGGTGTGGTGTACACACCTGTAACCTCAGCGCTCTGGCAGGTTGAAGATCACAAATCTGAGCCCAGCCTGGGCTACTTAATGACATAGCAAGATGCTGTCACAAAATAAAAAATCCGTGTGGTGACACAAGCCTGTAATCCCACCATTTGTGAGACTAAGAAAGGAGGGTCATCCTGAGTTTGAGGCTACCTGGACTATATAGTGAGTTCAAGGGCAGTTTGAACTACCTGGGGAGACCCTGTCTCAAAAACAAAAACAAAAGCTGGGCATGGTGGCACACACCTGTAGTCCCAGCACTCGGGAGGCTGAGGCAGGATGATTGCTGCAAGTTCGAGACCAGCCTGGGCTACAAAGTGAGCTCAAGGCCAGCCTGAACTGCATAGCGAGACCCTGTCTCAAAAAGACCAAAAAAAAAAAAAAATAAAAATAAAAAATAAAAAAATAAAAGGAGGGAGGGGATGTCTCTTAGTGTGAAGACCCTGGATTTGAGATAGGAGATCAGGGCAAAACTACTGGGGAAGTAGGTGCGACCTGTTAATTACAAGATTCAGGATATACGGCAGAACAGTTCCCAAATCCCGCCCAGCAGTGTGGACTTCTCGCGAGAACTCGAGCAGGTTTTCAGTAG
>RJWM01048176.1:0-11595 GCA_004363535.1 Dasyprocta punctata | reverse complement strand
TCCAGGGTGAGAGAAAGAGGTCCTGCCTGCCTGCAGGGTGCCGGGCCCGGTCGTTTAGTTGAGAGCCTCTGGGATGGAAAGCACGGTGTGAACTGCCTGTCACTGCGGGAACCAGGAGTCCTTTCTGGTGGCCTTGGCATGAGTGACCATGGCTTGCAGAGGGGAAAAGCCAGGGAGGGATGGGGCCGTGCGGGACTCGGCCGCGTGGTCTGAGCTGGATGTCACATGTGTCCTCCGCCAGCCACATGTCTGCCCACGCCCTCATTCCATAGGTGACAGGGCCTGGGGACACCGGCCAGAGCCCAGAGCATCAGTAGGTGGAGCCGGGGGAGCCTTGGTGGGTCCCTCGCGGAGCCCTCAGGGTGCAGCCGTCCAGTGTCCTGCCAGGGCCGCGGGGTGGCGAGGAGTGCGTGCCGCGCGTGCGCTGTATGACCCGGCCTGGGGTCTGCGGTGCCCCTTTCGACGCCATCACTGTGCTCTTGGTCCCGGTGGGGGCGGGGCCCTGGGGTGGGTTCCAGCCCTGGCTCTGCCATTGGCTAGTTGTGTGGCTCCGCCCCGCATCGCCCACCAGGAGAGTGGGGGTGACACAAGACTCGTCCCTAGCGGTGTCCTTGTGAGTCAGCCACGGCCTGGCCAGGGTCCCAGGCGATGGGCGAGGGCACAGAGATGGACCTGATGTCCTGTCCGCCCTCGAGCCGCTCACGCACAGCTCTCGGGAAGCTGCGCAGAGGGAGGCGGTCAGGGAGGCAGCCCGGGAGGCTTCCTGGAAGAGGTGGCGGCCGCGTTGAGCTTTCCGGGCCGAATGCAAAGTTCAGCTGCAGGAGATGAGGCAGGCGGAGGCTGGACCTGAGTGAGGTTTAGGAAAACGTTTCTACCGAGCTCCTGGTGGCTGCCACAGATGCGTCCTGGGGGACGCAGCCCAGGTGACGCACAGCCCTCCCCTCCCCCCACACACCGGGGCCTGGGCTTGCGCATTCTGAGCGGGGCCGGGAGCCAGAGTCCAGAGTAGCTGAAGAGGGCTCCGTTGGCTTTGGGGAGCAGGAGGGACATTTGACGCTGGCCCTCAGGGTGCGTGCTCCCCGGTTGCAGCCTACACCCCTCCTGCCCTGCCTCTTGGGGGTCAGGGTGCCTGCAACCGGCTGGCGACTGTCAGGCTTAGGCTAAGCCCGGGGCGCACTGCACTCTGGGAGGCTGAGGCGCAAGTTCGAGTCCCGCTCGAGGCTCAGCGAGACCCTGCCTCAAAGTAAAAAATAAAATAAGGGTTGGGGTGTAATGGAGTGGTTGGGAGGCTCAGGGTTCCGTCTCCAGCACTGCCGCCCGCCCCCTCCAACAACGACCGCAACAAAGCTCCGCCTCCTTGACTTGTCGGGGGCTGGAGGGGGCAGAGGAGGAGGAGAACTCGGCTTCTGTCCCCAAATCCACAGGAGGACCCGAGTGACTTCCGCAGGTGGGAGGGACCAGGCAGTCTGGAGAGGGCCCAGCCAACCTGGATTGGGGGTGGGCAGTGGGCCAGAGTAGGTGTTTGTGTTTTTACAGTGCTTGGGTCCCAGCCCAGGCCTGCGCGCCGGACTCCACCCCAGCCCCCTCCCGGAGAGAGCCTCACTGAGTTGCCCAGATTGGCCTCAGACTCGTGATCCTCCTGCCTCAGCCTCTGGGTAGCTGGCAGTGCAGGTACGCACCACCACGCCCAATGCAGGGTGGGTCCTGAGCTCAGCTTTGTCCTTCCCTTCTGGGTGACCTCAGGCCGGATCCCGACCTCCCCTGGCTGCGGAGCCCATCTCTCGGCCCTTTGGTGCTGATGCGTTCCTGGCTGTTACGCCAGCTCCCGGCCTTAGCTGTTCCCAGGTGGGCAGAGAGCTGGCCCTGCAGGCCAGCAGCGTCTCAGCTTCTCTCCCCGTTATTTTTCCGGAGGCACCATTCTAGCCTGGAGCAAAGTCATGTGGAGAGAGAGAGATAGAGAGAGAGTGTTGCCCAGGAAGCCAGTTCTCTCTGCTGGAGTGGGAATGTAGGTTTTCAGCAAAACCTTCATGGAGATGGTGATTCTCAGCTGGGTTTTGTAGGATGACTAGGAGCTCATCAAGAAGATGACAGGGCTGCAGACAGGCTCTGGGGGTGGAAAGAACAGTCGTGCAAGCAGGGGGTCATGCAGTAGCGCTACGTGTTCTGGGAGTTTATGGCTGGAAGGAAAATGAGTGAGAGACGGGAGCGTGGGGAAGACGAATGCAGACGAGGCATCCTTGTCCTGAGTAACGGGGATGGGCAGAGCAGAGGGGATGTGGCCCCTGCAGCCGGGAAACCCGGGGCTGTGCGTGGTCCCTGAGGACCTGGCGGGGCACCCAGCCCAGGTGCGGGTCCATCGTGGGCTGTTTGTGGAGTGAATGAGTGAGCTTTGGTCTGGAACAGAGAGCAGTCAGGGACAGAAAGCTCATCCCGGGTGATATTCAGGAACCACAGCTCACACGGGGCCCTGCACCGCACTGTCCTCCATGGCTCACGCGTGTTCCTCTGTGGAGTCTTCCCACCGCTCTGCGAGCTCTCAAGGTGATCGCTTTGTTGGCCAAATTCAAGGAAGAAGTAACTGGGGCCCAGGGAGGTTAGGTGAGTGGCCCAAGGTCACCCAGCTGGAAAGCAGGAGGGCCAGGGCGGGCTCCTGGGCTCTGGCGGGCCGCCTCCCTGCCCACGCCGGGGAGACACACACAGGGCAGGAGCAAGGTCTGCGGGCTCTTGGGCTCCTGTGTCCCTGGGCACCCCGGAGTCGGTGCAAGCAGCACCCGGCTCTCCGAGGGGCCGAGCCTGTGGGATGCGGGGTCACGGGCTCGGGGTGTGGGGCACTGTCCGGGGCTGGTCCTGGACTGGCACCTGGTGCTCTGATGCTGCAGGGCACCTCGTGGATGGGACCTGTGGCACTGATGCTCTCGAAAGCCACTTGACTGCGACCAGCTTGATCACAGCCCCCCGCCTGGGCCCCGGCCACTGTGTCCCCTGGCGCTGTCCCCGGAGCCACATTGGAGGGCTCCTCGTCAGGGCAGAGTGGCCCTTGCCAAGAGCTACTTCGATGCAGGAAATACACCCTGCGGTCCTTGGTCCGATGTTTTCCTATGAGACGTCTTCCCCGCGCAGCCCGTGGCTGCCAGGGCAAGCGGAGACCCACACTTTCCCAGTCACCCTCGGTGGAAAGAATTCCTGATATTCGTGGGCCCTGTGCCCTCCCTGAGCCTGGCACCCCAGCCAGAGACGATGAGGCCTGGGGCGGGCACCTCTGCAGCACTGGGGCCCCTGGCCCGAGGGCAGACCCCACCCTGCCTTGGAGTCAGAGTTCCTGGGTTTGGAAAAACAAGTCTGAAGTCTGGAGCAGATATCAAAGCCACCAGCTCAGAGTGCAAGGTGACTACTGCCAGGACTCCTCGTGACCTTTATAAGGGGAGAGTGAAAGCCAGGTGTGGGGATGCATGCCTGAGTCACAGCACTCGAGAGGCTGAGGCAGGAGGATTGATTCAAGTTTGAGGCCAGCTTGGGCTACATAGTGAGACCCCATCTCAAAGAAAAAATAAAATAAAAGGGAAGGGGAGGGGAGCCCATAGATAGGCCCATGGGGTGGCTTTTTTCTCTGAGCTGCCCATCCCAGGGGGCTGTGGGCACACAGCCTGGGACTGAGAGTGGCTGGGCAGGCCTGGAACACCGGCTGGTGCCCCAGCAGCCCCGGAGGAAGTCCAGGTGAGGGTTTTGGTGGCGTCTGTGCTGAGGGACTGGGGGTAGGACTGCTGGGCCCCAGCCACCCCTGCAGACAGCTGTTTGCCAGGCCACCGAGTGTGTGGGTCCAGGAGGCCATGGAACTGTTTTGTGTCCCCCACTTCCCACTCATACCCGCTCCCCTTTGTCTGGGCCTCGCTGCCCCAGGACGAGGAAGCTATGGGGAGGAAGGAGCCCCACCAGGCATACTCGGGGTGGCATTTGAGGGGCTTGCCCAGGCGGGGCTGGGTCTCGTCCAGCTCACACCCAGCGCAGGGCCTGGGATTGAGCCTGAGATTCATGCGGGCGCTGAGGAGGGTGGGGAGGACCCAGGCTCCTCTGGGTCCCCGCTACCTGCCTCCCACCTCCCTGGGCAAAGACCAGATAGAGCCCCAGGGACTCCCCAAGTCTAAGGAAGCAGCACCCTGACAGTACAGGAGGCCCAGGTCCCCTTCCTCACTCTGCCCTATGTCTGCAGGTCATCTCAATCTGTTTCCTCAACTTCTCCATCTGTAAAGTGGGCTCATTGGTCCACCTTATCAGTTCTCAACCCCCACCCCCGCCCCCCACACACATTAGATGATCCTAAGAGTCCAGATAAAGAGATGGCATGGCCTCAGAAGGCCCCTTCTGCCTCCCCTTCCAGCCCCAAGGTTCTGCGCCTGTGGGCCTGGTGCCCCTGGAGGCTGAGGCAAGGCTCTTTCCATCAGCCTCTGCATTTGACTCAGTGGCCCCCAGGCTGTGGCAGTCGTGGTCAGTGGTGGCCACAGCGTCCTGAGGGACTGAGCCATCTGATCTGTTGCCTGTGGGCATTGAAAGCTGCAGGTTCTGGCTCCCACCAGCAGTGCTGAGGTCCGTATGCTGTGCCCACCTTTTTCTGGGCGTTGGACTTGCTTCTTGGGGGCACGTACCTGGGAGTGGAATTGGAGGCTGGCCTTTCTTTATGCCTGGAGTCCCCATTAGTAGGTCTTTGTCAGAGTGGCTGATTCCCAGGCCATGGCCTATTATTATTATTAGCATTATTGTTGTTGTTGTTATTTGGGTTTTTTTTTGAGACAGTCTCGCTATGTACCCCAAGCTGGCTTTGAACTCACAGTGATCCTCCTGCCTCAGCCTCCCAAGTTCAGGGGTCACAGGCCTGTACCATCACACCTCGTGGCCCACTGGCATTTTAGTGAGAAGCCCCTAGAGAAGATTTTGCTCTTGCCCCCGAGGAAGACCAGTGTCAGTCCTGGGCCCTGTCTCCATGCGGCAGAGGCCAGGGCGGGCCTGGTGTCGCTTGCCCCCCAGACCTCCGTCCACAGATGGGGTGACCTCTATGCTGCTCGGCCACAGTGGGGTCTTGGACGCGGACTCCCCTCTGCCACCCTGAGGGAGGAGTTTTAGCTGCATGTCCTCTGCTGAGGCCCCGGGCAGTCCACTCTGGGAAAAACAAAAAAGAGCGAAAGGGAACTAAACATTGGAAAAGAAGTGTGTTTGCAATAAACCGGGCCTTTCACCGGTAGCCAAAACAGCATTCCTGTCCCCGGGAGCAGCCTGCCGGTGCTTCCTTTGTGGCCATAAATCCTGCCGGGAGTTGTGTCAGGACTGTCCCCAGCACACACAGTGGGGCAGTATCCTTCGGGCGCTGGTGCCTGGGCCCAGGGGCCACCTGGCTGTGGCCCAGGGGGGCACGTGTCCCCCTGCAGTGGGGTCTGGGCCTCGCCAGGGGACAGCATGTGACTTTGCCCTCCCCCCGCCCCAGGGTGCTTTGATGGGCACTAGGTGTTTATGGGTTTGATGCATGCCCAGGTTCCCAGGGTTTTCCATGGAAGTCACTTGTTAAAGGGGCCGTGCGCACAGCGACATTGAAGTCTGGAGGTGGTGGGCATCACAGGTGGCCCGCGGCTGGCTGTTGGTATTTGGGGAGCCCCCCGCTGCGGACGGGGCCAGGCCGCAGAGGGCCAGCGAGGGGGCAGCCGGGGCCGCAGGGCAAACACTCGGCCTTTAAGCACACACGCCCCAGACAGGCCGAGCCTCAGGTTCTGGTGTAACAGCAGGCCCCGGGTCCCCGTCACCCTGCCGTCACGCGCGGGGCTCCCCTGGGAAGGGAACGTCGGGTGCCAGGCAGATGGGGGCTGGGCCGGGCCTCGGGGAGAAGTCAGGGCTGGAGGACTTTCAGGTCCCGCCCTGCCCAAGTGGCCTCGCCTTTGATTTAATTCCGTGGGACTGGTTTGGGGGGGTGCCCATTCCAGGAGGCCTGTGGGGCGGCTCCGCTCCTCACGGCCACGGCCTGGGCCCTCAGCGTCCTGGCCAGACGGTGAGCGGCTTTCGGCCAGGCCTTGCCACTGCCTCATGGGGTCGTAACCAGGAAACGGTGGCCCTGGGGACCTGGTACGGTCCACCTCGTGCAGGAGGGCAGGGTTTGGAGTTAGGGTCCTGGGGCTCGAATCAGAGTCCAGGTTTGGGGCAGGCATGGTGCTGTCCCTTAGGCCTTGAGCTCATCTGGTCCCCCTGAGAGAGAGTCTGTGGTCACTCATCTCTGTGCACCGGTGAGCACCCCCGGGCTCAGAGGGGACACGCTGGTCGCCCAGGGGAGCAAGCTAGTGAGGGACGCAGGCAGGCTCTGCACCCAGCCGGGCTCCAGAGCTTGTGTCTAGGCAGAGCTGCTCCTTCTCCTGGGCTGGAGGGGTCCCCAAGTGCTGTCACCGAGTTCTCGGGCTGGCGGCGCAGGCTGTGCTGCCGCCACTGCTCTTTTGGTTTCAGATACAATCTGCGTACTTCACATTGCTGGGACGGGGAGCTTGGCGGATTTCTGGCGGTCACGTGACTGTCACCCATGATGACAGAGAACAGGCCCCAGTGCTGAGCTCAGTAGCAGGGTGCAAGGCCTTGGGTGCCCCCCCTCTGCCACGCCACATTTATATAAAGACGGAGCACATTTGCACCACCCCCCGCCAGCGCCCCAGCATTTTTTGGTGTGTTTCTGTGGTCAGCCTCCACCCCAACCCCTAGCTGCTGGCAGTCACCGAGCCGAGTCTCGTCTCTGTTACAGTACAGCAAGTAGCCTTTCATACAACTCATTTTCCTTCTTTCTCTCTCCTTTTTTTCTCTTCCTTTCCTTTTTTTTCATATCTTTAAAAATTTTTTTTGATTTAATTTTTTTTTTGGTACAGTATTGGCGATTGAACCCAAGCCCCCTTTTTATTCCAAGACAGACAGTCTTGCTAAGTTGTCCGTGCTGGGCTCGAACTTGCATCCTCCTACTGGGGCCTCTTGGAGCGCTGGGGTTCCAGGCCTCTGCCTGTGGGTCCGGCACCTGCGTTTTCTTTCATTCCATCTACTGCTTCGAGACTCAGCTGTGTTGTCGTGTGGATGGATATTTGGGTTGTTCCCTTTGATTTTATTTTCTGCTGTAAACATTTGCGTTCAAGTTTCTGCGTGAACCTAGTCTTTCGTTCACAGGAGTAAGTACTCAGTAGGCTTTCCGCCTGTGTGGTGGAAGACTTCTCCGTTTGACTTCGTTAAAATCTGTCGCACTGTTTTCCAAAGCGGCCCTGTCATCTCACAGTCCTGGTGGAGCAGTGCGTGGGACTTCTAGTTCCTTCCCGTCCTCCCCTGCGCGCGATGTGGCCCATGTATTTTTATTTGAGTTATTCCGCAGGTGAGGGCTTTAACCCGCATCCCCCCCGCTGACTGACAGTGGTGCGTGTGGCCTCCTCTTGCTCATTTGTACTCTGTGTATCTCCTTTGGTGAATTACCTGTTCTAATCTTTGCGCTATTTTTTACATTGGGTGTTTTTTTTTTTTTATTATTGGACTTTACAACTCTTTACATATTCTGGCCACCAGTCGCATAAAAGCTATGTGTTTTGCAGATATTTTTCTCCCAATCTGCAACTCATCACTTCACTTTCTTCGTGGAGTCCTTTGAAGAACAGGAGGTTTTAATTCTGCTAAAATTCCATTTTATCAGTTGTTTCCTGCCATGAAGAACACAGCAAAACCCACCAAGATCTTCTCCTAGGAATTTTAGTTTTAGGTTGTGCATGTGTGCTTATAAACCACTCTGAGCTAGCTTTTCATAGAAGGTGTGACTATGAGTCCAGCCCCATGTAAATTATGCTTATTTTTTCCTCAAAAAAATGTTTTTAACAATGGGGCTTTAACTTATGATGTTCATACTGGGCTACATCCTCAACCCTTTTTCTCCACTTTTTATTTTGAGAGGAGGTCTTGCTAAGTTCCCCAGAGTGGGCTGAAACTTGCAACCCTCCTGCCTTAGCCTTCTCAGAGTGCTGGGATTCCAGGAGTGTACAGCACGCCCCGCTGGCCCCATGTAAATTTTATTTTTGTCTTTTTGAGACAGGATCTCACTATGCAGTTCAGGCTGGCCTTGAGCTCACTTCATTGCCCAGGCTGGTCTCGAACTTGCAACGCTCCTCCTGCCTCAGCCTCCGGAGTGCTGGGATTGCAGGCGTGTGCCACCATGCGCTGCTCCCGTGTAAATTTCAGAATCGGCCTGTTGACTTCTATGAAAGGGCATGCTGAGATTCTGTTTGGGGTTGCATTGAACCTGTGGATCTGTTTCCAACATGCAGCCCTCATGCGTTACCATTAAGCTTGTTCTTACTGTAGTTCATGCTGCTGGCGCTGTTGTCTGTGATACTCTGAATGTGTTCTGGTTATTTATTGTTGGTAGTGGAAGTGGGGTTGTTTTTTCCATGGCGACCTCATATGCCTGGGGTTGATGCTTGGGGCTGGGTGCAGTGTTTCCAAGGAAGTTAGAGTGGAGACCTCCCTCCCTGCCCCTCCTTGGGCTCGGGGGAGCGCTGCCCCTGCCCTGGGGATTGATCCCTCAAAGGGATGTGACACTGTGGGTGTGACTGTCAGAGGAGCTGGATTGGACAGGGAGAGGTCCCTCTCGCCCAGGACCTTGATGTCCACAGAAGCTTCTGGCTGGGATGTTTAGACCACAGCTGTGGTCTTGTCGCAGACCTTCCTCCCTTTTGTGTATGGGGCAGACAGGACAAGGGAGCTGCCCAGGGTTGCACGGCAGCTGGGGCCTGTCCGTGAGCTGCACCCCTGCTGCGGACAGCACGGGACAGGGCAGGGCAGGACAGGGCAGTGCAGCGCTGCTCGGTGGCCCAGGCAGGAGGAAGGGGAAGCGGCCTCAGTGCCGGCAGCCCAGCAGCCTGGGCCTTCTCCTGAGCGCTCACCCGCAGAAGTGGCCAGTACATGTTCAGCTGTTCTCAGAGGATGATAGCTGGGAAACGCGTTTCAGCTGACCTTCCCCAAGGAACTGAGCACAGAGTTTAACAGTCTTGGTAACTCTGTGGTCTGGAACAGGACTCTGGGGACACTCCAGGCCCAGGCGGGGGACACGGCCTCCTCTCCATCCGACGTGACAGGTGGCCTGGGAATAGGCTGGGGACGGTGCGGACCCCTCCTGCATTGAACTGTTAGCTTTGCTTCCCTAACACCTCTGAGTTCCTGTCCCATGTCATGGGTGGGGACCCTGCAGGTCAGTGAGACGCCACTCACCTGCCTGTCACTCGGGGAGCTGTGACTCCATCCTGATTTGTGTCTGAGCTCAGGGGTGGTGGGGGTGACTGCTGGTCATTACTGGATTCCTTTTGGGGTGATGCTAGACAGCGGTGACAGCTGTCCCCCACTGCGGATGCGCCTTACGCTCCCGAGCGTGACAGTAGTGAAGGCGGCCAAGTTTGTGGCATACGCGTTTTGCCGTTGTTTAAAAGGCTGCTGGCCGCAGCAGGGGAGAAGATGGACAGCGTGGCCGTGCTCCGTGGGACCTGCTGGGGTCTGGGCAGCGGGACAGCCGCAGCTGGCTGGGTCTGTCCACAGCACTCCCATCCTTCCGGCCTTTGGCTTTGTCCCCATGAGGCTGCTGGGACACTGTCTCAGGCCTCTAGCTTTGCACAACAGGGAGCTGGGGTGGCCGGGCCCTGTTGGCCACCAAATCTGTGCCGTGGCCCAGGGCTGGGCTGGGAGTGGATGGCCGGGTGCCCGCCTGGCTGGCTCCTGCTGTCCGTCCCCGGGCATGGCAGGGGTGGCAGCTCTTTTTCAGCCCAAGTCTTTTTTTCCCTTGTGGGGGGTGACCTTAGGGAGGGACGTGGGAACCTCCCCGCCCGCACGGGTCCTCCAGAGCCTCAGCCAGAAGCAGCAGGCAGATGGCGAAGTGGGCGGAACTCCGTGCAGCGAGGATGGTTGGATCTGGGTGAGCGTGGTAGCAGAGCCTGAGCTGGCGATTGGGGTGTAGCCGGAGGATGGAACAGGGTGTCCCCAGGAGCAGGGACAGCCCAGCCAGCAGAGGAGCGTGCACGCATTTGCCACACGCAGGCTGCGTGGTTGCCCGGCCCAGGACAGCTCCCCCGATGCAGGGCATCTGGGACGCATTAGCCCCAAACTTCAGGGAGTCGGGATGGAGAGGGGACCCAGGCAGGCTCACAACAGCACCTCCCACACGGCGTGTTGTCACTGGCCTTTCTGCATTGGATGCAGGCCTGAAAGTTTTCATAATAATCATTTAAAAATTTTCTACCACAGCCTGCCCATGGCCTCCACCACATTCCCCGGGTTTCACAGATACAAAAGGGGAAACTGAGACTCAGGGAAGTTAAAGAACCAATCTTAGGGATAAAGGAGCAAGTAAAAATACAGGATGCCCATTTGTATTTGAATTTTAGATAATGAAAACACGAGCTAGGCATGGTGGGGCACACTGGTAATCCCAGCAGTCAAGAGGCTGAGGCAGGAGGATTGCCATGAGTTCAAGTCCGGCTTGAACTACAAAGTGAGACCCTGTCTCAAAAAATCAAACCCTACAAAACAAAACAAAACAAAACAAAAACAGGCATGAATATGTCCCATTCACTGTTGGGGACAGACTTGTCCTGGATGTTGTTACCTGTCTGGAGCTCAGATTTTACCTGGGTCCCCTGCGGTGTATCTGATGACCCGGGTCTTGTAAGTGGCAAAGCCAAGCTTCATGCTGGGCTGGGGTGATGGGAAGCTTTGGTCTTTCACCCCTGCTGATGAAGGGCCCTGGCGGGGGCATCCTCCTGCTGGGGGTCACAGACAGAGAGCCCCCAGACCGGTGACAGTGGGGCCCCTGTGGGTGCGTCGTGCCCATAACCAAGGCAGAGGACCCTTGCATCTACCCCCAGAGGGAGACTCTGCCACCTCCAAGTGCCCGAAGTCCCTGCCTGGCTGGGACCTTAGAGCTTAGCCCCCTCCCTCCGGGCTCAGTATGCTCCCAGCATGCCCTGCGGCTGGCAGGCGAAGCGCAGCCCCTGCCCCGGGCTGCCGTGCCCCAGGCCCCCGCGGCGTGGACTTCAGCAAGGGGCAGCTTCGCAGCAGGAGCAGGCACAGGCAAGGGCCGCGCTGGCCCCTTCTGCTGCCGGCTCTGCTTCTCTGCGCGCCCTGGCGGTGCCCACACAGCCTGGGCCCCTGGCAGATGGGTGCGGAATCGGAGGGAGAAGGACGGACCTCGTCGGGGTAGTGGGGGCCCCTTTGTCCTCCTCACCCCGCTGTCACCCCCACTTTTCCCTGCCACTTTGCTTTCTGACTGGCTCTCAAGTTCTGCTTGCCTGGAATCCAGGCCCTTTGCAGCTCAAAGGTAAACAGGTCTATAAAAACTTGAGTGAAAAGGGGGAAAAAAAAAAAAAAAGCAAGTGAGCCAGGAAATCTTGCGATGCCAGCTCTGGGCCCGGGGAGGTGGAAAGAGGCCCGCAAGGCAGAGTGGAGCCTGGAGCCGAGCCCCGGGCAGCCCGGAGTCTCCGCTTCCCAGAACCGCCCGCCAGATAAACACGGAAGCGGGGACAGGAGGGGGAAGGGCGCAGGACGGCGGTGGGGAGGCAGCCTGGG
>RJWM01048175.1:0-11590 GCA_004363535.1 Dasyprocta punctata | reverse complement strand
AGATGATTATATTAACTCTATTTGTTCTTGGAAAGGAACAGTTAATAATAATATAGTTATATCAGTTTTGCATGTCTATATCTGGAAATCCAAACAACTCTTTTGAATATAACAATATGCAATGTTACAACCATTGCTATATTCCTATCATCTTGTGTTTGTTTGTTGTCTGTTTGGTACCAGGGATCAAACTCATGACCTCGAGCTTACCAGGGAAGCGCTTGAGTCACTGAGCTAAATCCTGGCCTATCATCTTGTTCTGAAAGCCGATACTGTTATTGTTTTGTTTTATTTGTTGTTCTTGTAGTTGTTATTTGTATGTCTCTTGGTTTTTGTTTTTCTTCTCTGTTTTTTTCTCTTTAAAATAAAAAAAACTTAATTATTGCACATCCCATAACATCTGTATCATCCTTTTCTTTTCTCAGGGTTTTTTTTTGTTGTTGTTGTTGTTCTTTTTTATGTTTTCTTATGGGCACAAATACCTTACTACTGTAACTAGATAATAAACCAATTACAGGTAAGAAAAAACTCAATCATTTTGTCCACTACACTGTAATAAGGATGTGAAATACTTTTAAATGTTGATAAAAGAAGTTCAGTAAGAATAATAAAGTATTTTATAAAATTCTAAGAGGGAAACTTCAGTTATCTCTACAGTCTATTTGTTACCATCCAGCATATTCATATATAGCACATAACTATGGAACTCAATACTATAAAATGGGGAGAAGATATAAATATTGATCCTTAGTGATATGAAAAATAGTTATTGCACAATAGAATATTAAATATCAGATCATGAGACTTGTTTTCTCTAAGCAAATATAAACCAGACCTTCCAGAGATTATAATATAAACATTCAATATAATGATGCTGAGGAACAAGAGTATATAGTCATGGGCAATAACTTTAGCCTAGGAGCTTTACTTCTTTTTAATTAAGATCAGTGAATGAGTCTCCAAAATACTTCCAATTCAGATCTTGGGATACTTGAGAGGGCCTATAACCATGAACAAATTTGACAACAGGATTCCAACTAATGTGATCATAATTCAGCAAAATACGTACACATCTAATATGCTTGAGAAATTGTGGCTAGGGAGTGTAGAGGTTGTAAAATGTTATAATTCATATGGATGAGAACATAACTTCCATTACATCTCAGGATTCCTCTGAATTATAAAGGTCTTCAAAAACTAAAAACTCTATTGCCTCTTACTGTACTTGACTGTGCTCAGGGATAACTTGGGAAAATCAAAATACATGACCTGAAAATTCTATTTTACTTTTCCTCGTACTTATAGATAGAAAAGTTAAGGACTATCTTCCATTAAAATGAGATTATGATAAGATTAGGCTGCAGACTTGTAATGAAATTATTCAATATATTTTTCAAGAACAAATGAGGGAATAAAAATGCTAATTGCCCTGATTTGAATACACATTGCATGCATGCATCAAATTACCACACTACATCCTACAAATACATTCTACTTAACAGTAACAATGTATATAAACATAAGATGCGATTGAATATATATTAACAAAGAAAAAGATTTGCCTAATTTTTGGACATCTCTGAAAAGTCTGCCCTGCCAATACTGGGAGACCATTTGACATTGTATGTCAAGAATCTAAGGAAGATATGAACAGTGATTACAGTATTTAGATGACCATACACCCTAAAGTTTAGCAGCACACAGCATTTCTACACAAGGTCAACTCCATTGACCCATTAGACAGTGCATTTAAAATCCCTTAAAGAAAAATCTCAACTCATAGAAGCTTTTGTATGGTTCCTATGAATAAGGACAAATTATAGTCAAATATTTTACCTTAGGTCCATAATATATAGCTAGTCTCAGAACTAGCTGAGTTTTATGAGTCCATGAATAATTTACTCAAAAACTGACCAGTACCTAATTTTGTGTTGAAACATAGCATATCTTAAATACAAAATTTAAGTTTTGTGATAATTTAAGGAAAGCAAGAATGTGAAAAAGTTGGTTCTTCTAATAACAACTTCATACTTTGTATCATGATTTTCATTGTAATAGATGTGTTTGTCAAGTATGAAAGTGATATGCAAAGAAAATAGATTTCTTCTCATATGTTTCATAACCAGAAGACAGTTTCCACAGACAATCACAGGCAAAGTTAATTTTAATCAAATAGATTGTGGATGCATTCAAAGAAAATTGTTAGTCTATCACTGGATGTGGAAAGACAGGGACAAATTTATTTTGGAAAGATGGAAGTAAGTAGAAGGTCTAAGACATTTAGAAGGCATTCTACAATAAAGATTTATTTTAATTTATTGTGGAAATTGTGATTAAATTGATGAAGAAAATCATATAATATTTTGAGATTGCACATCATCAAAACTCTTTCTCTGCTCATGTAGTCTTTATTAGTCAACTTGAGTTTTATGACCAAGTACCATGCACTTGGTGGTTTAAACAGCAGACATTTGTTTCTCACAGTTCTGGAGACCGGGAAGTCCAGTACAGTTTGTAACACATGTAGTTCTTTTTGTGACTGTTCTATGGCTTGCATACTGTTGCCATCTCAGTGTGCTCTCTGAAAGCAGAATGAAAGTTCTGGTGCCATCTAAACTTAATTAATTCCCAAAGGTTCACCTCCTAATAATATCATATTTGAAGTTAGGGGTCCAACGTGTGAGTTTTAGGTGAACACAAGCTTTATCTTTATAGCATAGTCTAGAGAATCCCACTCTGGAAGTATGTAGCATAGTCAGTAGTTCTGAGTCTTGGGCCTCATAGTAACTATGTTTAGTTGAGTCCTTTTATAAACTCTGCATCTTTGATTTCTTTTAAACTGGTCAAAAGTGAAAATATGGATTGAATTTTATGGTACTTTTATTCAATTATCAATCAACTCAGGAAGAGTGACTTAAATTGTATCAAAAGATTCCTCCATTAAACACACATGTACCACTTATTCCAAAATTTGCATTCTTTCTGATAGAACATTAAAAAGTGGAGATATATCTCCCCTTCTGACATCCTCTGATCAATAACATCCCAATAATGGTATCTAACAGACCTCACAATTAACAAAATGCCCTGAATAGCCATGCTTTCCACAAGATATAAACATCTACATATCAAAATTAATAAATTAAACAAATTTTACATGCTAGAAAAAGAGAGCCAAAATCTTGTAGAATGTTAGTTGTTGCTTCAAGATAATACAGAAAACCAATCGTTTGAACAGAAAGAGAAAATTGTCAGTTTTACATTAGTGACACGAGAAATAATGAAAAAACGATTTCATACTGTGCAAGTTAAGATACTCATTCAATTATGTGTCAACCTTTCAGAATGTCATTGCCTCACAATAAAATATAAATATACAATGATATATTTGTTTTGCTCTTCAGTCACAGTAGTTCCTCCTTATCTGTGGTTTATCTTTTCAGTGTTTCAGTAACCAGAAGCCAACCAGGGTACAAAGACATGAAATGGAAAATTCCTGAAATAATTAATAAATGTCTTAAATAACTTTTATTAAAATATGTTGTCATAATTGATCCATTTTAGCATTGTTTGTTGTTGTTAGTTTCTCATTGTGCCTATTTTTGAATTAGAGTTTATCATAGGTATGTATGTATTAGAAAATATGTATATATATTTATATAATATATAAATGTAATATCTACATAGCAGTACTATCCATGGTTTTAGGCATCCTTAGAATATCTAACAATGTATTCTCACACATAGAGATATAGGATGACAGCTATACAGCAAGAAAAATGGATGTGATGAATTAATGAACAACAAGGAACTTCGTAGCTTTTGGCTGTTATTGTTCCCACACTTTATGGGCATTTTTAGTCTTTCTCTGTGTAGTATCATCATGCATGAATTATAAAGAAACCTACAGGGAAGCTTCTGAAGGCCGGACCACTGCCTTGCTCATTGGTATAATAGAACACCTTTTGGATAATGGAAATTCCACAGACATTTGTGGAATTCATGTAAATTATATTTATGACCAGATAGGAAGAAAAATATGACTTCAATTGAATGACAATCATTTCAATGGTAAATCAAGGGCATAAAGAAAAAATAAATATTTGCCTATCATTTTAAAAACTCATTTCGTATTTTATAAATTTTCTAGATAAAAGTAAACATGAAGGAACTCAATCTAAGCAAAGAAAATATGCACTACTTCTGTTAGAAGTTTGTCCACAAGCTCTATACACATTTGCTCCTGTAGGCCTAAAATGCTGCACCTTCCACCCCCAAGAACTATTCTTATGCATGGTAATTGTAAAGTTTTGACTCAGTATCACCAGGGAGGAAAACACACATTTTGATGTGAAAGAACTCACAGTATTACATTCCATGAAAATCTATTTCCTGAAACATTATCACTTATGATTCAATACAACATGAAGAAAGAAAGTACCACACAATCCCTAGGAGTCTCCTGAAGTGGGTCCTGAAGACTGAGACAATGCTCTAGGAACAAAGTCTGTGTTCTCACATAGATTGTATTCAGTAGTTCTGAAGGCTCACACAACTGTGAATTCTGGAAACTCCACTCTCAAAACAACAAAATTAAACCTACAGTTCTATCTGGTTTTGATTGGAAGAAGAAATATTAGAAATGAGAACCAAAATATGTGAACATAAATATACAAATATTTTTAAAAGAACTTCATGTTCTTCACATCTCAAATCCAAAAGAACCCTTCAATTTGTACCAGAATTGTTTCTGGCATAATCAGTATTACATATAATTTCCACTGAATTGTATTTCCCTTGGAAATTACCTTTATTTAAATTGCATGCAATGATAGCTGCTTATTTTGTAAAGGGGTATTTTAGATACTACTCTACCACATTTAACTGGGATCAATTCTCAAGAATATTCCATGCCATTACTGAAAATGCATCTGTATTACTTGAACTGAGGAACCAAGCACACAGTTTAACTCACACAACAAACTCCCATGGAATTTTGCCTAATTAAAGGAGTAAGCATTTCTACACCACATTATCCTGCATCCTTGTCATACATTATTCCACCAGGAAGAAGACATCTGATTTGAGCCACTGTTCTGTACTTTGAGCAAAACCCAAAAGCAAATGAAATGACCTAACATAAAACTGTTGTCAAAAATAATCACATTAAAATTATCCAACTAGTGGTTTCTTTCTGAAATGTGAATGTGAAATACAATTAGAGAAATATTAGCTGAGAAGATGAAAAATATGTAAAGAGGCAATGAGACAGCAAAGCCCGTGAGGACAGAGTGGTTGTGACGACCCTATGTGTACCTTCTCTTCAGCCAATAAAAAAGGATGGTTGTGAATAAAGTAATCCTTAATTTATGTGTCTGTTTTGACAATGAGATAATGCTTAGAAAATTTTAGTAATGACTTGGAATATTGTAAGAACTCATAAAAGTTGAATGCTGCTAGCATCACATTATATTATATTTAAGTCCACTTCTTCCAAGAGATCATATGTTATTTAAGAGCAGGAACAAAATGATTTTATTGATCTTTGTAGCTTCCTTTATTAGAACAGCAACTAACACAATGCTTAGCAAATTGTAGTTGTTTTAGCAAATGTTAGTTACACAAACAAAATCAAGATTTTTTTCTCCCTTCATTCATTTCTTTATTTTTCTTTTCACATTCACTCATTTGCCTCATAATACTTGGGTACGTTAGAAAAACTGGTGTATTCCAATAACAAACTGAAGTTTTAAAAAAAAATTTAAATGGTGTTTTTACAGGTGAATTCTTCTCAATTTGACTCCAAGTTTTTTATTAAAATAAAAGCTAGGGGCTGGGAGTTTGGCTCAGCAGCTTAAGCGCCTGTCTGGCAGGTGTGAGGATGTGATTTCGATCTCTGGTGCCGCAAAAAAAAAAAAAAAAAAAAAAAAAAAAAAAAAAAAAAGCTACATAAGTTTCAAGTAGCCCAAATATAATCTCACAATTAATGAAACTGAACTATCTGCAGGCCCAAAATAGAGAGAGCTGATAGAACTGGGCAAGACATGGCATTAATGAGAAAGAAAGAATAATCTCTATGTATCAGTTTCATTCGTAGTAGAGACTTGAAAATACATAAAATATAATTTTAGTACTAGAAAGACTTTTAGAGTTTGTCTAAGTCATACTTTGGCTTTGTAGATGAGAAAACTAAGATCTAAATAGGATAATGATTTATAATACATTGGAAAATTTGGTACTGACAGAATTGGGACTTCAAATATGACTTCTAATGGCTATAATGATCTTTCCTTTATACCATAATGTATAGCAATATATTATGCATATTTATAATGTAAACTAACATGAGATATTAGTGCCATTTTAATAGCAGGACAAAGTAGATACTTGTGACATTAGATTTAACTTTATCAGAGATAAGCATCTGCCTAATACATCCTCTGGGAAAAAACAATCCCAGTCATAATGGGGTTGTCTTTGTCATTGTCTAAATTATTAATGAACATCGCAGATGCCAACCAAAATGAAAAGCTAATAACTTACAATGCTTTCATTTATTTGATTTACACATATTGTCAGAGATAAGTTTTATGGAAGAACATATAATTGAGCCCTTGTCAGAGTGACTAAATGTCACTATAAAATAAACCAATAATTCAAGTGTCTTGGGACAATTTTCATATGTCACCATTTCTCCTGGGAAGGAAGACATTTGAAGCACCATTTTGAAAACTGTAGCCAATATGGCAGGTTAATAGAATCAATAGATTTCACGTATGGAGCTAAGAGCAGTAGGCTAGGCAAAAATCCAAGCTATAATGCGAAATAGCAGGTAACTGAATTTTAGGGGTGATGTGGATAAGAGTAAATCATGTTTTTGAAGGGTCAAAATCATAGTTAAATAGATGGCCTAAGATTCTTTCCTTTCTTTCTTCCTCTTCTGATTTTCTCTCCATCATTTTCTTATTTTTATTTTCCCATTCTTTCCAAAGAACTCCCAAAATTATTTTCTTCTTCCTTTTTACATTACTACATGTTTGGATACATAATAAATACATCCATCATGGGGATTTTTTTTTTTTGCATCACTGGGGATCGAACTCACAACCTCAAGCCTGCCAGGCAGGCGCTTAAGCCACTGAGCCAAACTCCCAGCCCTCATCATGGGTAATTGGTACATATACATACCACGGATTGGTTCTTTTTACTTCCCCTTCCCAACCTCCTTCCTACTCACCCTATGTCAGGTTCCCTTGCTACCTCCACAAAGTCAATTTTCCTGTTTCCTATCATCTATATTTTATTTTGCTCTTAAAATATATATACTTTGTATTTATCATATGAAAAAAACAATGCAATATATAACCTTCTTGGTGTGATTTATTAACTTAACATTTTGGTCTCAAAGTGTGTCCATTTTCCCTTGAATGACTCAAATTTATATCCCTTTATGACTGAGTAGAACTTCATAAGAGTACTACACAAGAATAAGAATGTGCTATATGAGTAGTATATTTATAAAAATAAATATATTGCTATATTCTTAATGCATTCATCTGTTTATAAGTATGTTGGTTGTTTCCATGATTTAGCTATGATGAGTAGTGTTGCATTAAACATGGGTATATAAGTATCACTGTAATGGTATCTTCATCTCTTTCAGGAAGAAATCTGGAAAGGTATATTTGAGTCATGGAATCTCTAGGTTTCTGAGGAATTCCCATATTAATTTCCATAATGACTGCATTAATTCGTATTCCCGCCAACAGTATAGAAGTTCCTTTCTCCCCAGAACCTTTACAGTATTTATTTTTTTGAATTTGTCACAATAACCATTCTTTCTGGAGTAAGGTGGACTTGTGCTGGTTTGTGCATTCTCTGTATCCCTTTTCTTTCTCTATCACACAATAATTTATTGACCCTACTAAAAGATCATTTGTTGCATGAAAGAAAAATGTCGATTTGTATTATTTTTATAATTTTATTGCTCATTTCTTATTTTTACCTGATTAAAATCTTTGCCCATAGAGCCTCAGTGTTTCATTTGTTCTTGTTTTAAAGCTATTCAAGAATTCTCAGATATTGATCTTTTTTCAAATTTCAAGCAATCAACACAGTATTATTAACTATAATCAGCATGCTGTACAATAGATCCCCATAACTTATTTATCTTATAATTGAAAGTATATAACTTTGACCAATCTACCAATTTATAGTATTTATAAATTCCACACATAAGTGAAACCATATAGTACTATATTTGTCTTTCTATGTCTGGCTTATTTAATTTAACATGTCTTCCAGTTTCATCCATGCTGTTGCAAATAACAGAATTTATCTTTTTATGGCTAAATAATATTCTACTTTGTATGTTTACCTATGTTTCTCCATTTCCTTTTCTATGGAAACTTAGGCTGATTTTATATCATAGCTATTGTGAGTAGTACTGTGATGGACACAAACATACAGATATTTCTTCAGTGTATTGATTTCATTTCTTTTAGACGTATACCCAGGAGTGCAAAAGGAGACTGCATATTTTTATTCCCAAGCATCCTTGGATCATTTACTAAAATAAAATGTATTCTAAACCATAAAGCAAATCTTTTAAATTTAAAAGAGCTGAAATCGTATAAAGTATGTTTTCTGACAATAATAAACTAGAAATCAATACACAAAGGGCAGTAGAAAAATCTCCAAATGCTTGAAAATTAGCATTATGCATCTAAAAATTTTGTGATCAAAGAAGTATCAAAAGAAACTCAAAAAAGTAATATGTAACAATATTGTGTCTATATGTCTAAAGACTTACCCAACTACACAGTATCAACAGATAGCCCAGGATATAGGATCTAGGCTTTTAGTTCCAGACTATGCTACATAATTTCTTCACTCCACAAAGCTCCTGCACTTTCTCACGGGTCATAAGGTATTATGATTTTGCTTCCCTTTCCCAATTTTTTGTCTTTTTTAAAGAAACAATTTTAAACTCTGCTGGATCTCATACACTGAAACTGCAAACTACTTGACCTGAGAACTATAGGGCCCAGTAGCTATTATTTTTCCTGAGGTTTTTTTTTCTTTTTTTTTTTTTTTTTTTTTTTTTTTTTTAAGATGTCCTGTTTTGCACTCTTGATGTGTCAACTCCAGGAAGTCACTTTCAGCTAGAATTTCCTTTAAAGTTCAAGTGCAGTGATAAATATAAACTACTGACACAGATTATTTTTCTAATTCTAACTGCACAAGCAATAAATCATATGTGAAATGGAAAGAATAAGTGTTTTCTGTATTATATAAAAGGACTTGCATTCCACCAGAGGATGAATGTGGCACCCAGTAAACCTGCCAATTACATCCAGTGGTGGGTGCAACACATGTATTAGCATGGGAAGAATGTTTCCAGTTTGGACAGCTGTATTGGGATTAATATTTGATAGATCACTTTATTTTTTCTGAAAGTAGAAGTTAGATTTAACTTGGCTTTCAGGTTGAGCTATTCCATTTTAGGTAAGTTTAGATTATACAAGGATTTTGCATCATCATATAGTGACCAAAGTTGTGTCATTTTCTGCTCCTAATAAGGGAATTTATGTAACAAATACAAGATATTTTGAGCTGCATCAAGTTTCTACTCAATTTTTTATTCGATCAGTCATATACCTAGTGCCACACTTGATGCTATTTATCCATATTTTATTGTTTTAAATGTATGCCTAAACTATACCAAATGGGTTTTGATAGGAACATTTAGAAAGTTTCAAACATATTTCCTTTGGCAATTTGAAAAGAAATTGACTCTTGAAAAATAGCACTATAAAAATACAGATTTATATAAAGATGGATTTATACAAAAGTTTAAAATTGTTTCTTTAAAAAAGTCAAAAAATTGGGAAAGGGAAGCAAAATTATCTATTTTTAACAGATGAATGACATTCTTATTTACCCAACAAAGCCTAACCATCGTAAAATAAATGCCTACTAGAATAACTCAATTCAAACAGGTTGAGGGGTATATTAATAATTTATAAAAATATAAAATATAAAGAGGTAAAAATGTATTTATATAATTGAAGCAATTAAAATTGAAATTTTAAAAATCAACATCACTTAAAATGACATTTGAAATCATGAATCACATAAGAAACCTAATAAATTATACATAGTATCTATTCACTGAAAGGATAAAAATTCTGAGAATTTAAAAAATGGAAATAGAGATATACAAAAATAATATAATGAAAGGCATAGCATTAGCAATTTACAAATTATTTTAGATTAAAATTAGTCAATACCCTCTGAAACAAAATTTCAGCAAGCTTATTAAGGAAATTGATCAGCTTACTCAAAATGTACATGGTATTCAAATTACCACATTGCTACAACTAACATATACTGATACAATCTAGACAGTATGGTGCTGTCACTAAAATAGACAAATACATCAATGGAAACAAACATCCAAGACATAGCACTGAGTGAAAAAAAAATCAAGGAATAGGATAATATGACATAAACAGTTGTAAACATACAGTAGTCCTACATTATTGGGAAAGGATAAATTCAAAGACCTCCCCCAGTGATAAATGTAGCTGCCACTAATAGCAAATTCTCTTTGTAGTATGTTTCAGATATATATGTTAATTTTATATATAAGACATATATAAAATAAATTTTAATTCATGAATAAGCAGAATAAGAGGTTAGTATCAATAATGAGATACACAACATTTACAATACAATTACTCTGTTAAATCTTAGTGTCTCTTACTCACCTTTTTTTTGTTGTGATGGTGTAAGATGGTACAGTGCTTCCATGATTTGATGAAGTGAGGTAAATGGTATAGGCATCATGATATATCATCACTGAATACTTGCTTTGAGTGATATACTTTCTCATTAATCAACTTGGTCAGCAATGCTAGAAGTGAAGCTGCCTCTTCAGTAGCAGATACAGCCTCTCCTATTAACTTTTGAACTTTTTAATTCAAACCTATTCCTCAATCCGCGTAACTATCCCTTATTTGCATTAAATGGCTTTGTGTCACTTGCTGGAGAATCTGCTGAAATCTGTACAGGCTCAGTACTTTCTGGCAGAATGTGTTGGTCAATTGTAACACATTTTTTGGTCATGTTTTCCACCCACAAATTTAATGTTTAGCCCATCCTAATCAAACACCGTGATTATAACTTTAGTAGTTTCAGTGTGACAGCAAAACTAGCATGAATTTCTTCTTTCCTCTTCACAATTTCGTAGACTGATTTGTTCTTACTATACACCTTAATAGCTCAGTAAACATTTTTCCCCATTACAGAACTTTTACCGTGTCATTTAAAAGAAACATTTCAGCCGGGCGTGGTGGCGCACGCCTTTAATCCCAGCACTCGGGAGGCTGAGGTAGGCGGAGCGTTGTGAGTTCGAGGCCGGCTTGGGCTACAATGCAAGCGCAAGGCCGACCTGAGCTACATAGTGCGACCCTGCCTCAAAAAACCAGGGCCGGGAGTTTGGCTCAGTGGCTTAAGTGCCTGCCCTGGCAGGCGCAAGGCTGTGAGTTCAATCCCCGGTGCCGCCAAAAAAAAAAAAAAAAAAAAA
>RJWM01048174.1:0-11595 GCA_004363535.1 Dasyprocta punctata | reverse complement strand
AGCTCCTCCTGGAGAACCCATGGCAACAGGAGAACCAACAACACCACGAAGAAGCAACAACACTACTCTGCTTCTCCAGGTCTCCTTTTTATGCTGACAAAACTTCTCAGGTGGGCCACTGACACTCAGCACCACACTGATTCAGTTCACCATCAGATTAAGTTGACCATCAGTTTTCAATCTACCACAGTGGGAAAATGGAAGCGAGTAAACAGTTATTTGCTACACCTGATGCTTTACAGGCTCTCTGCAAATTAATATCCATACATAATCCCCTGTGAATGATGATCTCCCCTTTATAGGAGGGTGAACTGAACCTCAGAGAGTGCATGCAGCCTGCCCTGAATCCAGTTTGTGGCAAGTTGCAAGCCTGGAATAGCTAAGCGGTGCAGTCTTCCCTCAGAAGACCACTGTTTTGCCCAAAGTATCCTCACCTCTCTCTGGCTCCCACACCTTACCAGTCTTTCTTGATCCATTGATTATTGCCAAAGGCTGTGCTGACAGGATTGATGCCTTCTCAGAAATGAGTGTGTGCTGTTTACCTGCCCATTTCACAATGGTAAAAGGCTGGATCCCTTTCGAATGGGTCCATCCATTCTGACTGTTCATTAAAAAAATTGGATGAGAATGCAGCTCAGTGACAGGGCATTGTTTAGTGCACACAGGGCCCTGGGTTGAAAACACAGCCCTGGTAATAAAAGCACGTAAAATATTAATCCATGTATCTGTTTATACAAAAGCTAATTTTTTCTTTAAGGCATGTTTCTTTAATTTCCAGTGATACTTTACACCTGTGTTGGTGATGAATAAATTTATATTTATCACGTTGTGATTATGCAAAGAATATTATTAAGAATTTCACAAGCTGGGGATTGGTTTGTTGTCCAGCCCTTTGTTAGACAAATGCATTTAGCTTATCATGTACATCTACTCCTCTTGGGAAACTGCCAGTTTTTGAGTTGATGGAAACAATTGTGGTTATTATTTATTAATAATGTACTAAATACCTACAATTACTTAAACATTCTAATTCCAATACCTTTGGTATTCTTTTCAGAGTCCTGAGTATACCTTACTTTACCCACTGCCCCACGCGTAGAGGAACCCACTAACCTAAGGGAGCCTGAGTGTCAGGGTCCACAGTAGGCTGAGCTCTGTGGGACATGAACTGCACCTGTCACGGTGTCACAGCCTGCCTGCTCTGGTCAGGGAGGCTCTGGAGCCAAGGGAGGTGATTCTTTATGTGATGCATTTAAATGACACACAAAACAGGAATTCTCTATTCCCCTCAATTAAAACAATAGTTGCGCAGGTTTCTGTAATTACAATTTTTAACTTATGACTCATATAATATTTATTCTATGTTTACTCTTTTCAGTGAGGATCTACATAGCAGATGGCATCTACTCAGCATAACAGAGTGTGTCTTCACTGAATTAATTTATCAGTGTGAAGACAGAAAGTCATTAGGTTTACCCCATCAGATGGACAGTCCATGGTTTATTTAGCTTTGCTTTTTAAATTGAACTTTTGTGTCTCTTCACTGTCAGCACAATATTTGGAATAAGAAATGGAAAGGCCTCACAGGAGTTGAAGGATTTCACTTTCAGAATTAGGACTCTGGGTTCATGTTACCTGGTGTGAAATCTAATCTTTCAAGTAGATAAAAAAGCATAAAACCCTTACGTTGTTCACCTGCATTTCTAAAATAGCAAGGCTCCCTTACTTGGTTGTTGGAAG
This sequence comes from Dasyprocta punctata, assembly GCA_004363535.1. Lineage (NCBI taxonomy): Eukaryota > Metazoa > Chordata > Mammalia > Rodentia > Dasyproctidae > Dasyprocta > Dasyprocta punctata. Next base: position 9,855 of record RJWM01048174.1, on the reverse strand, counting down.
TGAAATGAGACTATGCACACCCCGGGGTGGGTCACAGTGGGACAGTGGCAGCAATTACTGTCCTGGTTCCACCAGGGTTAAAATGCCACAGTGTGGGATGGAAAGGAGCCCTGTGCAGTATGGAAATGTGAGTTAGCACACTATGGAAAGAGCGTGGAGTTTCCTGCAAAAGCTAAAATTCAGCTGCACACCACCCTCAGTAGATCCGGAGGGGAAATAACCTTAGCACACCAGGACTCCTGAATTCCAGTGCTCTTTCCTGCACTGACAAGGTTTGTGTCTAGATGTCTGCCAAGAGCCTTGTGTGCTCATGGGTGGGAGGTGATTGGATTGTGGGGCTCATAGCTGATGCTGTAGGAGGTAAAGTCTGGTCACTGGGGGTGTCACCATAAGGGTTTCTCTCCATCTCCAGCTCCTCCTTTCCTCTGTGTGCTCCCTGGCTACCATGATGTGAGCAGCTCTCCTCCACCAAGGTCCCTGCCATTCCATCCTTCTTTGCAGCCAGACAAATATGACTGAAGCACGAACCAAAACACACCTCTCCTCCTATCCTTGTATGTAGGATACTCTGTCCAGTGATGACAAAGTGACTAATGCAGCACAGTGGCCAAAAGCCAGGTGGTGGACCCAGCTGAGGAATTCCTCTCTTAGTTTTCAGTTTCATAGAATGTCATTTTCAGTTTTCTATCATAATTTATGCTTCCTAATTCTTTCATATGCAGCGTATACTTGGTTTTATTTATATTCCATTTGGTCATCCTGCATGACAATGGAAGAGTTTGTTTCTACCGTATTCAGTGCAGTTGTTGATAGCTAAGAACTGCCTGCTGCCGTTCTGCTGTTGCCACATTTTGCTGCACTTTATTTCTTGTTCTCTTGTGTTACTGGGGTCCCTCAGTGATGACCTCTACTGTCATCTGTAGAATCTTTGATTTTTATTTTAATGTATCAGCTTTGGTTTTTGCTTTTTGGTAACTATGAAACTCTCAAAGAAAATGCTATCATTGTAACAGACTGTGTTTATCAGATAAATATTTAATTTTGGTTACATAGAAATAAAACTGAGGAAGTGGGGCAGAAGAAGAAGCTCAGAGCTAGTGTTTCCCTAGTGTGCAGGGGGCTCTGAGCCACATCCTCAGTCCTGCAGATAGAAATGAATAAATGCATTCGAAAATAATTTACATGGACTCCATTCCATCCCTGGATTTGATGCTGTCATTTATATAATTATATTTTACATAATGCTTAATAACTTTTCAGGTATTTGTGCTTTCATACTTTTTCCTTTCATTTTTTTTACTAGAACATAACTGACATACACTCCACCACCACATTGTTAGAGTGTTATTATTTCGATTTAGACTTACTTTAACCGTGGGTTAATGACAGATACTTTTGTGCTCCACCGTTATCACCTTAGTGTCTCTTTATTGCCTGGACCCCTTAACTTTCACTTGTCCTGTTAATTAGCAAATGGAATGCGGTTGAAAAACAGTCTTGCAGCTCCAGCCAGTTAGATGAAGGCCTCTTTGAGGTAGCGTAGATCTCTGTCGGGACAGGAGTGTGCTTGGAACACCAGCTGGTCCTTCTGCTGGCCCCGGAGATCACAAGGTATGGGGATTTAGTGGAGCTCACAGCTTTGTTGACTGTGTAATGTGGAAGAAACACATTTAGTTTTTATTTTGCAATTCATTATAAATAGAAAAGCAGATATCAGCTCACATAGAAACATTAAATGAAAAGGAACAGCGTTAACTGTATGCGCTGTCATGTGAATGAGGAAAGATCATCACTGTGCACGGAATCCAGGGGGCGATTTTCCAAATGAACTGTGAGCAGGCCACTCCTTCCTTCCTTCCTTCCTTCCTTCTTTCCTTCCTTCTTCTTTGAGGGCAGGCTTAGGTTTGGAAGACAGAAGCCTTGAGAGAATTACCCTGCCCCATGTTTTCTTCCTATGCTTCACCATGTTTGGGGCAAAGTGAACACAGTGGGTGGAGATTTTGCAGCACAACAACCTCAAACTGAACTGGAACAGAACTCAGTGGAGCTCAGATGAGAAAGTCGCCCACAACACGGGGTCCCTGAGCCGTGAGGGTCGTTAGCTGCTGGTGTGGATCTCAGGGTCAGCTCCAGGGTGACCACAGCACTCTCCACAATGACTTCAGAAGTACTTGTCCAGCATCATGGTTTCCACTTTAATCAGATACTTATTTTTCACAAATAATTCTCAATAATATCTTGAAATATTTCTAAGCATAATTTTATAAAACATACAGATATGAAATTGGGAATGTTGCTTTTATGTATTGACAGGCAAAGGACATGTTGAGAATAAAAACAAATTGAAACTGCATAAGGCAGAGAAATATGTGGAAATCTAATGAATAATGTCCACTAAATTAAATGATGTGCCAGATAGATGTGGAATGCTGAACACTAGTGTGTAATTATTGCACATTTGAAATGAGGTTTTATTTTTCTCCATAGGAAGCATTTACAAAGCCATCACTTACTAATTAATGTAATGCTGCTGCAGGAGACAGTACTGATGACCACTGCATAGATTGAATCTTACTCATTTGATGTAGAGAGTTTTCCTGTGAACAGAGGGCTTCCTGCTCTTTGCATATCCATGGGCACTTATTCCCTCTGAGGATCCCCTCGGAGTTTCAGATGTATATCTTTGTTTGCCACCACCAAATATTCAGTCTCCAATTGAGGGTCCAGGGCCTGTGTGTACGACATATTTTCAGAATGGGACTTGCACATGAAAATGGAAGTAAATATTTACAAATGCTTAAAACTATTCCTCTGCTCTCTTTACTTGTAATTAGTCGTAGGGTCTATATGTTCAGATAAGTCAGTATTGACATGATATTTCAACGCCAGATGCCACCAAATTATAAAGTTAAACGTTTCCTGAGTATCAATAAATGCAAATACATAATTTCATAGACAGATGTAAATATTACTGTTTCAGTGTAATGATTCCACATTCTGGTTTAGGTCCATATTAATGCAAACTAGCAATAAGAAAAATTGGATCATGTGTTCAATCCAGGTTTAATTTTCTAATATTAGTAGCCTTATTACTTGGACGGTTGAAAAGTGATGTTCATCACTAGCATTTCTTTTCAACTTCTTAATTATGAACACAATTCCAACTCGCTGGGAGCCCAGGGCCGTGACCTGCCCACACTAAATTTTGCCCCGAGAACCCCTTGGCTCTCAGGATCACACCAAAGATGCCTCAGAGGGTCTGTGATCTGCACACCCTTCTGGGGAGCTGGAGGGAAGCACGAGGTCCCTGGAAATCAGCTGTTCTCAAAGCAGAGATTGGGGATCTGGATCTGCTGACCTGAGGGACGGAGTCCTGTCTGCATCACAGGACAAATTCTGGGCTCATCTCCCATGCAGATCCTGTGGCGAGCTGGGGAGTCTGAGGTGGGCGCGGCCAACCATGGTTCGGGGACCCTGCTAATGACCCAGGCCATGTCACAAAGTCCCGAGAGCTCCCTTGGCAGTGCTGTTGCCCTGTTCCCCGTCCTTGTCTCCTGTGCTCATGGCTCCCAGCTGCACCTAAGGCCTCCACACAAATACTACAAGCGGTCAGAGAGAAACCCGGGAGCCCCGGAGAGGGCCTGGGTTCCTCCGCGTCTGCCACCACCTGGCGGCCCAGCTGGGCAGCAAGAAGGGTGCAGATGCTGCCAGGCCCTGCAGAGACCCCTGCCAACACGCAGGTGGGCGTGGAGAGTTGTGGGTTTCGGGGCTCACCTCAGAGATCCATACGGATGACTTAGCTTAGTAAATAACTTAGCAGCGCCGGTATGGGGATAGCTCAGGCTGGAGAGCTGTGCGGTCTGCGTGAGACTTGGGTTTGAACCCAGCACCACAGAACAAAACAGAGCCCCAGAGCCCGGCATTTGTCAGACAGAAATAAGGAAACAAAATGTGAGATGGTAGTTTTATATTGTTCATGTCTATGCACATTTACATACCTGTGTGTATATATATATATATATATATGGGGAATGGAGGGGTGTTATGAGCATGTTGTAGGGTGTCAGGGACCTCATCAGTTTGTGACTGGATGATTCAGGCCTTCACCTTACTCTGAAAATACAGATTCGTCTCCTAGCACGCTATTATTGTTTTCATGCGTTTTCTGAGTTTTAAATTCTTTAATCTCCATGACTGTAACCTAATTTGAAATAACACTTTACCATAAAAACAAACTAGTTTTAATAGTTATCTAAACAATTTTAGAGTAAGTTAAGGATTTGAATCCTGTGATTCCCCACCCTCTATAAGGGCAGTGTGCGTCCCTCTCAGGAGTCCGAGAGCCTGGACGATCGCTCTCCAGGGTTTGCTCCTCTGCCGCACAGGGACAGACGCTGTCACCCTGGGGTGCTGTCTGGACCCGCTGTCTCCAGCACACGCGTGGATCCGGGCTCTTATACATACACAGTCCCTTCCTTCCTGCGGGTGAGCTGCTCACCCTGCTGTCTCCAGGTCTCTGCAGCACCCACTCTGCACAGCGCTCTCTGTCCAGGCCTCTCTTGACCTCTCCTCCAGGCGGGAAGGGCGGACAGGGAGCTCTCAGCGCCTGAGCAGCTCCTCCTCGGGACCGCGCAGAAAGGGTGACAGGGTGAGTGCCTGCCCCTGGCCGAGTCTCTGTCAGCAGGAGAGGAGCTCATGACGGGAATGCGTTCACAGCACGGGCAGGAAGCCGTCCTGTGTGCAAGACCCGCTGTATGCTCAGCTCACAGCGGCCGGGGGGCTGGGTAGGTGCAGAGAGTGCACGGTGAGGGTGGAGAGAGCTGTGAGCCATGGGAGGCTCAGCGTGGTGAGAGGGCCAGGCTCGCTGGAAGGCCCCGCGCGGGAGCCTGAGGGCCGAGAGTGGGCCCTGCCTTTTGAACACAGCGTTTATTCCCATTGAAAAGGAACAAGCTCAGCAAAATCAGTTTGAGCTAACATGTTTAAAAATGCAGAGGTTTGGTTAAGAAAGATCTTCTTTATCCAGCGCAAAGCTCTTTTCCATACCTAAAAAACTGGGAAAAATCGTCCTTTTTAAGAGGACCAAGGGGGCAGCCTCTCGCTGCAGAGCCCACGGGATGCGGGCATCAGCATTAGGGACCCTTTCTCCAGGCTCAGGAGAAAGTCCTGCCCGAGTCCTGCTCACCTCACCGCTGAGGGCAGAGCAGAAGGAGATGCGAGCTCCAGCTCCCAGAAACCCAGAGCAGCCTTCCCTGGACGGACGCCGGCGGACTGCGGCTCGCAGGGCTCACTGTGGTCTTGTTTCAGAGATCCCGATGTTTAGAACAGCGAATGCGCACCCCGGAACTGTCACAGGCTTGGCTGTCACAGTGGTGATGGGAATTTACTTTGGTTTTCTATTGCTGTGTCTTTAATCCTTTTTCAGGGTGCTGATTTTCACAAAACAAAATTTGCTGCTGGGTAGGCGGCAGCAGTCTCCGAAGAGAACTGTAAAACTAACGCCGTGCATTAACAAGTTAGAAATGATTTGATGACACCCTAGATACCGGTTAGTACATTCACACACACACACATATTAGATGGCAAAATAGTTATAATTGGTTATTATAAACTATCATGAAAGACTGAGTCTCCCCTCACCGCTGTCTCACTCCCTAGATGTATGAAGCTCCAAGTATTTTCTCCGTTTTAAGACAGATGTCTCTGTGTGTGCAGACAGACAGGAGAGAGAGGAGATGAGGACCCGAGAGTCAGCACACACGGCCTCTTGGGCGTGGTTCACGGGAAAGGCGCCCCCAGGAAGAAGACGGACTGTGTAGCCGGTGTGAGGCAGGACCCCCCCTTGCTTCTTAGGGGGGTGACCTAAGATGGTTTTCTAAAAACGTCCCTCGGACCCTCATTCTGCTCTTTAAGGCCAGGTTTCCGGTCTTTATGAACCCGGTTAACCCAAGGGCTGAGCATCCTGACGGGGTTGTGGTGCAATGGACCTGGAAGGAGAAAGAACAAAGCTGGGAGCAGCATGGACGCTGAGTCCTACAGGGAGCCATTCTCCAGAGCTCCTGTGCCTCATGCTGTGCCCTGTCTCCTTTCTTCCTCCCTTTGTTTCTTCTGTCTCCCTCAGTGATGCTTCTTACAGGTTCTTCACGACGGCTCTGCAGGGCGGACTCCGTCTCGGGTCTCGGCCTGGACTCCCTGGTCGCACTGTTCAGCTCTGGGGTGAATCGCCTCGCGCTTCGCAGTCAGGTTTACAGTTCTAGCTGGAAATCTCCGTGTTTGCTTTTATATTTGCGATCCTCAGTGAGAACTTAATATTTATATGTAAGTAGTTTTAAATGATTTGTTTTCCTGTGAACCACTTCATGTAATTCTGATTTTCAATTTTTAAAGGTTTTTCTTCCCATGTTTATTTTTAAAAAAAGTTAAAAAGGGAAGCTTTTCAGGTGTTGTGTTGAAATTTCTCTTTGTAATTATTTTTAGATTTTTTTAAGAGTGGTTTTTAGTGTGCAGATTTCTTTCATCACACGATCAAATTTTTCTTTCATAGTTTATTTCACAGTTTTTGAGAAATGAAATTTGTCTTGGCAAGTCTTAAATACATGTTGGTCAGGAAAAAAGAAAATGCCTTGCCTTGCCTTCTTATCACAGTCTTTCTAGAAATGGTTTAATTATGCAATTTGTGATTTGTTTCAGCATAAGGGATAAAGCAGGCATCTACACTTCCCACCTCTGCAACAAACATCTTTTCAGTTACTATGTTTTAAGTGTTACATTTTCAAAGTACGTTTACGGACTTGTTAATGTGGATTTTCCTCATAGAATATTTTTGTTTCATATGCTTACTTTTCTAGTCTTTGCATGATACATCAACATTATTTCGCAAAAATGGAAACTTTTTATAAATGTTTATATATTCTATATATTTATGTTTTGTAGTTTTTAAAAATCTCAAAAGATTTCTGTAAAACAAGTAAAGCAGTTTTAATTATTATCATTTTAGATGACAAAATTATGAAATATAAATGAGTTTCCAAAACCTCATAATTTTGTCTTGTTGATTAAACACCTATAGCAGGGAAGTTTAGATGTACAGCTGGTTTTCGAGGTTAAATGTCTGCAAGACTTGTGGGTAATCTCACCAAATGTGCTTGCTGTGAATACGACGCATCTTAGGAATTGCAGTTGGAGAGAGGATCCTCTACTTGTGTCCATTATGTGACTAAAACTGTATGATCCATTAAAATTTTTGTAATCTTTTTCCTTAAGTAGTAATTTTCCTGATGAAAACCTGCGTTTTTTCAGTACCTGACCCAGTTGAGAGAGAGAAAAGGAGAACTATTTTTTTAAAATATACTAGGTATTGAACCATGGACCTTTCTTTGCACTGAACTACATCCCTACCCTTTTTAAATTTTTTGTTTTGGTGCAGGGTTTCTCTAGTTGCCTGGGCTGGGCTTGAATCTGTGATACTCCTACTCTGCTCATCCAAAGTGTTGAGATTACAGGCATGCTCTGCTCTGTCTGGTTAAAACAGAGATGTTTTACATGTGTTCCTGGAGTAATATTGTGTAGTCTCATACACTATTTACTGAGGTGACTTAGAATTACTTCAAAAATAATAATCAAAAATGAGGCATTCCTGTGGGATGGAGTGCTATGTATGTGTCCTGGACCACTGAACACCATGCTGCTGAGTGTGAAATCTTTCAACTGCTGAAAATCTGGGCAAACTTCAGACTCCCCTAAAACCTAACTGCTATTAGCCTACTCTGGTGCACTGGCCTTATTGCTAACATGAAATTCACTAACATGCTTTCAGTTTCACATGTAACAGCGTTATATGTGTTGAAAAATGCCCAAGCTGAGAGAAGTCACTTTTTACTGTGATGCTAAAATTATTCCAAAGATGAAGCAGTCAATTGAGATGATTTACATCCCAGTGTATTTAATATCCCAGGATATTTTGCTCCCTTTTTCTTTTTGTACCAGGAATTGAACTAATGACCTTGTGCTTGCCAGCTAAGTAGAAACACTGAGTTATATCCCTGGCCCATCCCAGGATATTTTGAACAGATACTTAAATCACAAGGTTATATAAATATGAGCCAGAGGTGGTATCAACTTATTTTTCCAGTATAGTATATTCCATAGCAAATTCTCTAGTTATGATTTCATACTTCATCTTCACATTTGTTTAAGTTTCTTTCTCCTGCAGATGGTACCATTTTTGGCACACGTTTCTGTGTGTCAATTTTGATAAACTGTATATGCATGTGTGTGTGTGTGTGTGTGTGTGTGTGTGTGTGTGCAGATTGCACCTAACGTCTTTGTACTGAGTTACATCCTCAGACATTTTTTTATAAACATTTTAGGCTGAGAAAAGATCTCCCTATTGCCCAGGCTGGGCTGAGCCTTGTGTTTCTTCTGCTTTAGCCTCCTACAATGCTGTGATTATAGGAATGACCACCGCACTCAGCTAAATGATAACTTTTCCTAATAGATTTGAACGTTTTCATGGTGGTTTACCATACCATGTACTATCATCTATATACATTGTATGCATTCATGATATACCTAGTTCTAAGTTTTGCAATTTCTAGGCAGAATGGTTTGTCCTTGAACTTAATCAAATTGTGGCAAATTTTCAAAACATTTTCCAGTATGTGTCCTGAAAAGACATCCACATACCACTAGACCTATGGGAGTCAGATCTTCAGGCCTGAAATACCAAGAGTATTTGATATTGTATAGATACAATTTTAGTTGATTATTTTTAGACTGCATTTTCTTTTTAGGAGGTTTAACGGGATCCAGAACTGGGGTCTCCAGCGGAGACCAGGGTGGGTCATGGCAGGGTTTCCCTCTGCTTCACTGGAGGTGGAGCCAGCACAGCAGTGCTTAGAAGGGAGAGCTTGGCCACACTTCCTGAGTTACAAATGCTACCTCTTCCTGTGCATGACAACTGGCCTGATGTGCATGTGCATTAGTTTCCTTTCCATGAGTTGAGGATTTATTATTATATTAAATGGCCAATCCCATGTTGTTACTGTTGGGATTAAATGAGTAAAATAAAAGAATATCAGATGCTTAGATGAGGGCTGCCATGGTGACACCTGCCTATAAACCTTGCTCTCTGGAATGCTGAGGAAAGAGGATTTCAAGGACAAGCTCTGCCTGGGCAACTTCCTGAATGAATGAGATTTTGGCTCAAAATTTAGAAAGTTGGTGGGGGGTAGAGGTGCTTCTCTGTGTGAAGGTCTTGGGTTCCATCTCAAGCACGTAACCCTGCCCCACACAGAAAATTCCTAGTAGGAATTAATTGCTTCTGTAACATCAGCTGTCACTAGTACTACTGCTGTCTTCCTCAGGTGCACTAGAGATGGTTGGAAGCAATGACAGCACCCACGGAACCTTCATCCTGCTGGGCTTCTCTGCCCACCCCCACCTGGAGAGCATCCTCTTCATGGTCATCCTGGTAGCCTATCTCCTGACCCTGGTGGGCAACACCACCATCATCCTGGTGTCCCGGCTGGACCCCCACCTCCACACTCCCATGTACTACTTCCTCACCCACCTGTCCTTCCTGGACCTCAGTTTCACCACCAGCTCCATCCCTCAGCTGCTCTACAACCTGCACAGCCTAGACAAGACCATCAGCTTCTTGGGATGTGCCCTCCAGCTCTTCCTGTTCCTGGCTCTGGGAGGCGTGGAGTGCCTGCTCCTGGCTGTCATGGCCTATGACCGCCTTGTGGCCATCTGCAAACCCCTGCACTACATGGTAATCATGGGCCCCGGGTTCTGCCTGGGCTTGGTGTCAGTGGCCTGGGGCTGTGGGGTGGCCAACTCCCTGGCCATGTCTCC
>RJWM01048173.1:0-11595 GCA_004363535.1 Dasyprocta punctata | reverse complement strand
GCGGGGCCGCGACGTGCAGAGGGCACGTAGGATCTGGGGGCGGGGCTCTGAGAAACTGGGGCGGGGCCATGAGAACTAGGGCTGGGCTATGTGCCGCAGGGGGCGGGACTATTCGGGGGGGGAGGGGGCGTAGGCTGATGGGGCGGGACTCTAGGCTGATGGGGGGTGGATTCTGCGGGGGCGGGGTTATGGACCGTTGGGGGCGGTACTCTGCGGACTGGAGGCGGGACTATAGGCTGGCGGGGCGGGACTCAGCTGGAGGCCAGGTTTTGGGGTGGCGAGGGCGGGAGTCCCGTTGTCGGAGGCAGGATCCGGATAGGAGTTGACTGGAGTGGGACTCTGAGTGCCAGGGATGAGGACCTGCGGGCGCGGGATTCCGCGTGGCGGGGCTGGGCAAGGATCCGCGGGTTAGAGGAGGGGTCAGGCTCCAGGGGAAGGGGGCGAGGTTCTAGGCCAGCAGGGGCGGGGTCTACATTGAGGAGGCGGGATCAGGGTTGGCAGGGGCGGGGCTGTGGGAACCGGTGATGTGTTTCTAAATGGCAGGGATCACGACCAGTAGGGCAGTACTCTGCGTGGAGGGGGCGGGGCTTCAGGTCCTGCTCTGCGGCTCGGAGGCGGAGTTATGGGCTGCGGAGGCGGGCCTTCATGTACAAAGATCAGGATTGGTAGGGGCGGAACTCTGGGAACCCGGGCGAATTCTTTGCCGGCAGGGGCGGGCTCTGAGTGGCAGAACTAAGGGCCAGTAGGGCGGTGCTCCAAGGGCAGGGGGCGGTGCTCTGCTCGTCGAGGGCGGAGCGGGCCGGGCGGGCGCTAGGGGAAGCCGGAAGCAGCCGCGGCCCGGCGCGGGAGCCATGGCGGGTGTCAAAGGTACCTCCGCACCCTGATGCCGGCGAGTGGTTCCGGTCCCCGGCCGTCCCCTCTGCGGTGAGGGTGGCCCGTTCCCCTCGCCCTCCTCGCCCCTGAGCGGCGGAGGACCGTGTCGGGCCCTCGGGCTCCTCCCCAGGCCTGGCGTCCCGGGCCCGGGCGGAGCCTTCTCGGGACCCGGCTGGCTGTGAGCGTCGCCTCCGCCTTGGCCCCAGCCCCGGGTTCCACCTCCTGCACGCCCGCCTCAGCTCCGCCAACCCCGGCCCGCCCCGCACTTCGAGGACCCTTTGTCTGCAGCGTGCTAGGCGTCCCATATGGGCCGACTCGGCTGCGGGCGGGTGTGGATGGAGAACGCTCAGGACAGCGAACTCCTCGTAGCCACTAGCCCAGCCTGGGGTGGACTCAGAGTCACTCTCTTCGGTGTCTTTGAATGGGGCAGGTGATGCAGAGGGGGCCGGGAGCCACCCTTCTGGGTCTTCCCAGGGTTCTGGGAGTCCGGGAAGAGGTGAATGCGAGGCTGTCATTTGGTCTTAGAGTAGCATAACTTGTTGCCAGGTCGGCGTTCCTGAAGTGTTCGCTGTTTGTACTGAGCTCGTCCCTCCGCAGGGGAGTCAGCATCTGCTGACGGCGTGTAACACTACCTGTGCGCACGGGCGTGGACGCTCCCCGCGCATTTATTTATCTGAGTTGGGAGCTGTTAGCAGCAGACACGTCTTATCATTGCTGGCCAGGTTTCACATTTAGTATCAGTTGAATAAACATGGTTTACTTGGACAGTGTCCAGTGTGTAAAACATCTCTGTGAAGCCCCAGCGGGAGCCGGAAGACAGGTGTCTCAGTAGGACACAGCTGTAGTCAGGACCAGAGACTGGCACACGGTAACAGTGTGGTGTGCAGCGTGTGAGAAATTGAGAAGTAGGGAAAACGAAAATGGGCTGTGACATGGAAAATGACTAAGAGGAGGAAGCATTTTGCAGCTAGGTCAGCTTTTATTGAGGCACTCCTGTATGCTGAATACTTGGGGTACAATGATAATGAGAATTATGAGTTATGTTTGAGTGACAGTTGGAAAGAATTACATTGCCGTGTGTGTGGGCTGTGTAATCTAGTTAAGATCACATTGATTTAGGGTGGGCACTGATCTGAGGAACTGTATCCTTCTAGGAAGAGGGAAATTTAGACATGGAGATACACTGGAAACATGCATCATGCGAAGATGAGAGTGGACATTGGGGTGATACAGCGGCGGGAAGGACACCAGAGATGGCCAGTGAGGCTGTGATAGGAAGGGGCGAGGAGGCTTGTGTCCTGCAGCCTTTGGAGGGAATCCGGCCCTGCCAACACCTTGATTTCAGAAGTGTCACCTCCAGAACGCTGCAGGAATCTGTTTCTGTTCTGAGTCACCAGCTAGTGGCACTTTGTAACTGCAGCCTTAGGAAGCAAACAGAAATAGGCTGCTTAATCCTGCTCCAGGGAGGAGGAGGACTCTTCACAGGAGAGGCCCTGCCTGATGCAGGGACCCATGCGGCTTCTGCTGAGGGCCAGGGCGAGGGTGCAGTGTATTCCCAGTGGAGAGGACGGCCTGCCAGGTGGGGCCCAGGGCCTGAAAGAACACGCCTCCTTCTTTGCAGGAACTTGGAGAGTGGGAGGGTTAAAGCTGGGGGAGCAGGTAGAGGTCAGAGTATGGTGAGTGCCAGGTGCCAGAGCTACTTGTCTGTGGAAGCAGTTGCACAGTGGCGGCTCCAGCCAATGTATATCTGCATCTGTGATTGGGGGATTCACTGGAAGAGTCTCTGTGGCGCCAGGCAAACGATGATAAGGACCTTTGCTTGGGCTGTAACAGAGAGTTCAAGCAAAGCGGGTGGATGGATTGGACAAGGTCAGGGTCACTGCGCCACCTGGACTTGTGCAGCTGGTGTCAGTTCTTGGAGCAGGGACCCCAAGGAAGACCTGAAGCACTGTTTGGGAGGCATGGGTGGGAATGTGTTTCCGCATTACACGCAGTGAATTTGAGGTTCTCCCTGGGCGTTGGCCACGCAGGCAGAGAAGTCCCAATCGATTGGCGGAAGTGCACGGCTGGCTCTCAGGACCTGCTGTGGCCCACAGTCTGGCCTGTGGCTGGGCCCTGTACCCGGGGTTTGGAGTTGGCAGGTTCTCAGCAGAAGTGTGGTTTGATTCTCAGTCAACCCCAGCATTAAGAAGGGCTAAAAAGAATCAGGCAGAAATACAGCTGTGACTTTGAGAGATTGGTGTCAGAACAGAAAGAGGAAGTCTGTGGTTCCCAGCCAGGTCTCTGGGAAGTGCTGTAGATGGGCAGACCCAGAGGAGGCGGGCAGAGCCAGCCAGGAAGAGGTTGTCTGGTGAAACACTGTGTGCAAAGTTACTTTCCCTTCCTGCCCTGCATCCCACTGGAAAGTGGCCTGTCACAGTGGCACTTGGGAAACTGAGGCAGGAGCAGTCTGAGTTTGAGGCCAGCCTGAGCGTCATAGTGAGAGCCTGTCTCACACTGACAGGTGGGTGCACTGAGTGTAAAAAGGTACAAATTAAGACAGCTCTTCTCTGTTCTGTAACATCTGTGTACTTCCAGTGTTTTCTAAAAAAGCACCATAACATTGTCTCGTTAAATCTCTTCTAAAAGTAATAAAAAAGCAATGATCATTATGAGGATTACCAGTAAGAGAATCTGGGTTATATAGTGTTTGGTAATTTTGATTCTTCTGATTTATACTTGTTACAAAAGAACACGGCAGAAAATTAGCAGGTGTTTGCATTGGTCAATACTTACTGAGTACCTCCTTTTGTTAAGGGCTTCACATAGGTGCTGCAGGTAGGGGTGAGTTTCCCTTACCAGGAGTTGTGCAGGTTGGCCTGCTGGCCTCTAGTGACAGATGGAGGGGGTTCGTACAGCAGGTTTGCAGTTGCTTAACTCTGCAGTTGCTTGAGTTTCTTCTCTAGTTTTGATTTTAAAGTGATGGATACAAGTAGGCATAGTGGTGCATGTTTTTGTAATTCCTGGAAGGGCTGAGGCAGGAGGATCTCAAGTTTGAGCCTAGCCTGGGCAACTTAGCAACTTAGCAACTTAGCAACTTAGTGAGATTCTGACTCAAAACAAAACTATAAGAAAAGACCTAGGAAGCAGCTCAGTGCAGAGGCCCCGGTGCCACACAAATAAACAAAGCGGTGGGTGGGTCGGTTGTAATCGGACAGGCTGGCTTAGTCATTTATTTCTTTCCGGTGCGGAGCTAGGCAGCCAGGGTCAGGGTGTGGCCCAGCGGGTTCTGACCGGGGCCTGCTTCCTGGTCTGCGGGAAGTGTGCTGCAGGGTGGGGAGTGAGGGAGGCGAGGGAGAGCAAGCTCTTTCTCCAGGGACACTGAGCCAGGTGGGCACAGAGGCCTCCGGATGGCTTCCCACCCAGAGCTGACAGGGTACACAAGCACGCAGTCTGTAAATGGGATGTCAGTTAATGAAATAAGTAAAATGTGACATGTGCTGAAGTTTGGAACCTTTTATTCCCTTTTAAGTAAACCCATTTATTGAGATATATTCATGTATTGTAAAGTGGGTCTCTTTCCGTGTAAAATTCCAATGTGTAGTGTATTTGCACGGCCGCACACCCATCGCTGCCACCTCGCTCCACAGGAATCTGCCGCCCACCCCCGTATCGGCTCTGTCCCGTTAGTGGTCCCTCCTGTTCCCCGCTCCCTCCCGCCCCTGGCGACAGGGCGCGGGATCTTCAGGCCTTGCTTGTGTTCTGCACAGCTCTGGTGGCGCTGTCCTTCAGCGGGGCGATCGGGCTGACCTTTCTGATGCTGGGATGCGCCCTGGAGGATTATGGGTAAGTGACCACCTTGTCTGTTGTGTCTTTGTCACTGTGGGCACCGGTGGTGGAGAGCTGGGTCAGTTTAGCACCAAGTGCTAATCAATGAGTGAACAACGGAGCTCTGATTACGAATCTAGCCCCTCGGGGAAAAGCTCGTTTTAGAATCCATATATCCATTTAATAGGCATCGTTAAGTTCCTGCTCCGGACCAGCTGGGAGTGGGAACCTGAGTATGGTCCTCAGAGAAGCAGCAGGGGTGAGCGGCAGGACGCAGTGCGGTCAGGGGGACACAGCTCTCCTGGGGGCTGGGAGAAAGCACACCTGACTCTCCTGGGGCTGTCGGAGCGCCGCCTGGCAGAGGCCTGCTGGATGCAAGACCTGGTGGATGAGGAAGGTTCTCTGGGTGATGAGTGAGGGGATGGGTGCGTTCCGGGCAGCAGGACCAGTCAGCAGCTTTCCGGATTCAGCGCCTCGCAGAGGGAGGGCTGGAGCGGGGCACGGTGCGTGTGCTGTGCCTGTAATCCCAGCGAGGAGGCCGGAGGGTCACAGGTTCAGGGGCTCCCTGGGCAGCTTAGCAAGACCGTGTCTCAAAAATAAAAGGGCTGAGGGTCTCACCCAGTGGTCAGGCACCCCTGGGTGTGAGCCCTGTACACCACACACACACACACACACACACACACACACACACACACACACACACAGACACACACACGCACGCACAGACTGACGCACACACGGACTCGGGCTCGCTCAGGTCAGTAGCCAGTCCTTTTTTTTTGTTGGTACCGGGATCAAACTCCTCACCCCGCGCTTGCCAGGCAGCCACTTGTGCTGCTGAGCTGTATCCCCGGCCCTGGTAGCCAGCCCTTCAGGGTTAGTTTACTACTCAAGGCGAGGGGAGCTGAGTGGGGTCCCGAGGTGAGGGTGGCAGGTCGCACGGTTCACAGGTCACCGCGGCCGCGGTGCTCCGAGGTGGAGAGCCAGAGCCTGTGCGTGCAGTCGGGGAGAACCCCGCGGGGCCGTTACCGTAGATCCAACACAACCGAGCCCCTGGCCGCGGGAGCGGGGAGCGAGGAGATCCGATCTCGGTCCGGCCCAGCCCGGGGAGAGTTCCCGGCGGCTTCCGGGCTCCTCCGCTGTGCGCTGAGTTAGCGGGCTGAGGCGGGGCGGTGCGGGCCCTTAGGACGCGGCTGGTTCTGGTTCCTCGCTGTCCTTGAGCTCCGCCCGATCCCAGAACCTGTTTCACCACCGCCACGTCAGAGGAGCACACACGCTCCCGCGGGCGCTTCCTTCTAGCTTTAGAGCTGGAGGTCGTTCCTGCCCCGGTCCTGGCCGCGAGGCCAGCGCAGAGGGCTGCGCGCTGCCCCAGGCCGCCTAGCAGGGGCGCGGAGGCCGGGTGGGACTGGGTGGTGCCTTGGCCGAGGTTTCAGGGGTTCCGCGACTAACTGCGGACCCAGGAGCTGTGAGGGTGACGACCCAGCGCCACTGCGGACGGGTTAACTGCGTGTCTTCGCCAGAGCGACCCACGTGCGTCCTTCACCCGGGAAGCCAGGCGCAGCGGACCCGCTGCCTGTGGGTGGCGGCGGGCACTCAACTGCCGCCCCGCGCCCCGCTCCACGGCCCGGGGAGCAGAGACCCAGGCCCCGCGCTCCCGAAGCCTCGCGGGGTTCGCAGGCCCGGGCCGGGCACTTGCTGACCCGCGGCAGGTGCACTGTCGCAGGCTCGCGTCTGAGCAAGCGTGCGCCCACACGGCAGCTCTCGAGTGGGCCCTGGAAGCCCCCGAGAGTGCAGACGGCCTCGGGCTGTGTCTCGGGAAGCCGGCAGCTCGTGGCCGTGGCCGGGCCAGGTGACCACTGTGCCCCGCTTCCCTTCTCTGTGTCTCACTTCCTCCCCGGGGAGCTCGGACAGCCCGGCAGCGGCGTTGCGTGGTGGTCTGGAAACGCACCGGCCTCCGAATAGTTGCAGAAGTTGCAGTCCGAGCTCCTCGCTGCCATCCAGGGCCCTGTCCCTTCCTGCGTTCGGTGCCTCTCCGCCCCCCCGGACGGTGCCCACTTGGGCGGCTCCCACAGACCCGGGCCCCGGGGTGCCGTGTCTCCCACTCTGTGGGGGTGCGTGTTCCTAAAGGCGAAGCAGTGAAGCATCGTGAGCGTCTAACGCGCAGGGACAGGGATGCTGGCTTCCCCGAGCCGAGGCGGCGGGGAGTCAGGTGGCGGTCTGGATGTGGAAGAGGGAAGCTGGAAAGGAGGCGTCGCGTGGCTTTGCGTTGCAGCAGCGTTCCCGCGATCGGTCCTCATCTAGGCCGCAGCGCGTCTGAGGTTTTCCTCACACGCGGATCTGTTTTCCTCCCTCCTGTGTTAAAATCCTTTCATTTGATTTTGTTCAGTGGCATAAGCGCCTGCCTGGCAAGTGTGAGGTCGTGAGTTCGATCCCCAGTACAAAAAAAAAAATCCTCTCGTTTGTTTCATTCATTCAGCAAGCGTGAGCAGAGCGCCCCCTCTCGGCCCTGGGGAGAAGTGATGTTGACCAAGTCAGAACCAGGCCTGTCTGGAGTCAGTCAGGGCACTGAGGTGAAGGGCCAGGCAGGGGCGGCTGCGGCCACAGGTTCAGAGAGTGAGGGAAAGTGCAAGACCACGTGAGGCTTCTTAGCGGGAGTCCGGGTTCTGTTTCAAAGCACTGAAGACTTCCAGGCGTGCACACTGAGGTCTTTATTACATCAGCACAGCCAGCCTGCTGTATTCTACAGGGAGCAGAGAGGTGATTAGACGCCGTCCCTTTTTTTGGGGGGTGGGTTTTGAGTCAGGGTCTTGCTGTGCAGTCCAGACTGGCCTCGAACTCCCAGCGATCCTGCTGCCTCAGTCTCCCGAGGGCTGGGATCACAGGTGTGCACCACCACAGCCCGCTACACTCCGTCCTTAAAGAAAGTGCAGCCCAGTAATACAGCAGTCAGTGCTGTTTGTGGATCACACCTTCTGTGGTTGTTTCTTAGCAAGCCACGTACACACTAGCACCCAGCAGCTCTTGGATCTCACTGTTATCCTCAGCAGAAATCATCTTGTGCTTTAATACCCATAATGGGTCAGTTCTTCAACCCAGACATTTGAAATAATGATTTTGAAATAAGAGAATGGCTTTTCCTAACTGGCTTCCCCGGCCGCCCCCAGCGTGTACTGGCCCCTCTTCGTGCTGCTCTTCCACGCCATCTCGCCACTGCCCCATTTCATCGCCAAGAGGGTCGCCTACGACTCGGATGCCGCCAGCAGCGCCTGCCAGGAGCTGGCCTACTTCTGCACCACCGGGATCGTGGTTTCCGCCTTCGGATTTCCTGTCGTCCTTGCCCGTGTGGCCGTGGTAAGTGCCGTTATCCAGTGTTTTCCTCGCTGTCGTGAGTTTGCTTCCTGGGTCCAGGACCCCAGGGTCATTTTAGTGCTCGGCCTGGGTCTGCGCCCAGAGCCAGATCTGCTGTCCGCAGCTTCTTTCCTCCTCTGCCACCGCCGTGCCCGCCCCTTCTCGGCAGTGGTTTCCCCAGACCCTAGGATTTCCTGCTTTTTCTCCTTTACGCTGTCCTCTGGCATTGTTCTTCCATCTCTGCCTCGGAAACCATCGGGCAGTTCCAGAGACCACACACACGATACTTTCTTGATTACGAAATGAAGATCCTGCCAGGTCCTTTACAAACGGGATCATGGGGTTAATTCCCCAGGCGGCACGTGTGTGAAGAGGGGCGTCGGCGTGTGCCTCTGCTCGCGGAGACACGGAGTGCCACGGCACCCACCGCCCGGGCAGTCCTCCTCGTCTCCGAAACACACGCCGCACGTGCCGTTTGTTTAGTTCTGCGCTGTTCCCTGTCTTTCCTACTCTTTGCTTTTATTCGGCCTGACTGTTTTGTATTTCAGTTTGATGAAACTTTTCCTCGGGCCGTTGACTGAGCAGATGTATGTGCAGCGCTCGTTTGTTTATTCGTTTGCTGTTCACATAGCTTCGGGACATTTAGCGCCAGACTCTGGCCCCGCTCCGGAAAGCACAGGAAGGAGCAGCCCTGTGGCCCCGGGTCCCGTGGACTTGTGACCTGCGGCACCTGCAGCAGGGTCAGGACCCACAGAGCCCCAGGAGAGGGGTATTCCAGCTGATGTGGACCACACAGGACCCCGGGGCCCTCACCCAAGTGGAGAGGGTGAGGCTGCAGGCCTCGGCGCCTGCGTGTCCAGTGTCACTGCCCTGAAAAGGGGGTCGTTAAGGCCAGAGAGGCCGGCGAGGCCTGCCCAATGAGCATCTTAAATGCCTTGCTGGTCTGAACTTTGCTGATGCCGAAGGTTTTTGAATACCTGATTATCATAACCTTGTTCTCCTTGAGCCCCAGACTATCATCCTGAAGGTTTGCTGTAAATATTTACAGTTTTCCCTTTCAGCACCAACATCCTGTTTGGGAAGGAAGTTTCACAGGTGTTCTATTGGTTGAGCAAAAGCTGGCAAAAGTGCCCACGAGAGGGCGCTCTTCCCCTGCACCCAGCCTCTGGTGCAGTCTGCTGGGGGCAAAGCAGCCTCCCGCGGGATGCAGGTTATTATTTAAAAGTTTTACTTGCCTGGAGAGGAAACCAACACATCCACAACCGCCCCCCAGCACCAGGTCCTGTTTTCCACAAAGGAAGTTGACGTTTGCAGAATTTGCAGTACCCAGTGTGGTAACTGACCCGCTCGGGATCTCGCCAGGCTTACCGCTGTCGTTGTCAGGCAGAAGCGGGTAGAGAAATGTGTCTGCTGGGGAGAGCGCTCAGGCCGACAGCAGACTTAATTAACTAGCACTGTGGAGGCAATTAGAGCCATGACTGAGTCTTCCCTGCCCCGGGATTGTGAGATTGTTCAACCTTTTAGCAGCTTTGTGTAATGTTTCATCGGTAGTTTCTAATGCAGAGAACCACAGGAGCAAGTAAGCATTTAATCCTTCTGTTCTTGTGTTTCAGATCAAGTGGGGGGCCTGCGGCCTTGTGCTGGCCGGCAACGCCGTCATTTTTCTGACAATTCAAGGTTTTTTCCTCGTCTTTGGAAGAGGAGATGACTTTAGCTGGGAGCAGTGGTAGCGCCTTGCCCGAGAGCTGGACTTCCGTGGACTTCGTACCATGTGTATGTGTGTGCGTGCGCGCCATTTTACTATGGGATTTATATGCTGAGTTTTTACACTTTTCTATTATGATCACTTAAGGAAGACTTCACAAGTAAGAGATCAGTTTTCTTTCCAGCAAGGGAAGTAGGATCACAGCATTTGTGTGGCTGTTCCCACGGCCGGACGTGCTCCGAAAGTGCGTGTGGATGGCTGCTCACCTGGGCAGGGCTCCTGGGGCCAGGGAGAGAGTCGCTTCCTGCGTGTCCCGGGCCCGGGCTTCTCCAAGCGGGGTCCACAGATCCAGGGTGGCGGCGGCTCCTTGGGCCTTATTAGAAATGCAGACCTGAAGGCCCAGCCCTAAGCCAGGGTGTTTTTATGAGCTCCCGTGTGACTCGTGCACACATTAGTGCTTGAGAAGCCTTGCCACGGAGGAATAAGCATCGCCCCTGACTGCCTCGTCCTCCTTGGGCACAACTGCCCAGCCTCGATAGGCGTTGCCTGCTCCTCCGTGGGAAGGTTTCCCACTGCCCGGGTTCAGATTCCCTGTGGAGCTCCCTGCTCATGCCTGGAGTGTATGGGCAGGGGTTCTCAGCAGGGAACAGGGGTGCCCTCCTCATCTGAAAGGCAGCGACTGGGCACAGAGCGACCCGGAGCCCTGCCTGGGTGCGGGGCAGGAGGCTGTGTCGTCCTTTGTTACCAGCACCCACTCCAGCCTTGCTCTCAGCGGGGCCTGGCTGATTTGCCCTTTGCTCCTGATGGCGCTGACTGCAACTTCCTAAAAAGATGAGAGGCCAAGGGAGCCAGCAGAGGGTGGATCGCTTAGTTTTATTGACACTTCGGTGTACTTCTTACCCTTCCTGTGAAACTGTAAGCCACTTGTCACTGAAGCATTAGCAGTGCACTGTCATGTCGCATCCTGTAATCATGGCTTTTCTAGCTCATCTTTCTATCCAAGACCTGTTGAGAAAGGGAAACGTCGTGAGACACGGAACCACTTGATCCGATGACAGCAGCGGTTTGAAAGCGTTGATGTGTGGCCACGGCTGTGTTGGGAACACTTCCGCCTTGAGGTCCGAGCCCCAGGGGGCCAGTGCTGCTTCCGCCTCCGAGACAGCAGAGGGGCTCCCTCCGGGGAGAGTGCACAATGCCGCGCGTGTTCCCGTGCATGAGCCCATGGTTTCCGTGTTCTGTTTACATACAGAATCATTCAGGTTGTTAGTCCCAATATTTGCATTAGAAAAATGACTTAGATACTTTATAACTTTAACCAGCATTTTTAATCATGACCTTTGACACTTAACTGTATTGTAATAAATTTCACTTTTAACACAAAAGAAAAGTTTGCTTTAAAAAGTCTTTATTCTGTTGTCACTTTACTGTAACGGTATCGCAAAGACGAGACTTTCTTGATGCTATGAAATGCACAGTTTAGAGCAGTAACCTGGCCTGCTTAGAACATAGCAGTAACTTTGGGGACACGAGTTTGCATGTCTGGTTGGCTCATCTTAGCTTTTCTTTCTCTCAGATGGTTTCTTTTCTTTCTTTCTTTTTTTTTTTTTTTGGTACCAAGGATCGAACTCACAACCTCATGCCTTGCCAGGCAGGTGCTTAAGCCACTGAGCTAAATCCCTGGCCCTATTTTTTGAGACAGGGTCTTGCTGTGCAGTTCAGGCTGGCCTTGAGCTCATTTTGTAGCCCAGGCTGGTCTCGAATTTACATTGATCCTCCTGCCTCATCCTCCCGAGTGCTGGGATTAAAGGCATGCTCCACCATGCCCGGCTCTGGCTGGCTTCTACCTTTTGCAAGTGTATGTT
>RJWM01048172.1:0-11587 GCA_004363535.1 Dasyprocta punctata | reverse complement strand
GCAAGTGTGAAGTTATGAGTTTGATCCCTGGTACAAAAAAAAAGAAAAAGAAAAAAAGAAAGAAACAATGACAAATATGACACATATGTAGGAAAATGGATGTACCTGGAAAATATAATGTTGAGTGAAATAAATCAGACCAAGGCCCTTAATAACTATATTGTATCTCTCATTTGAGTGAGGCAAAGTACAAACAAGGAGAATAAGGGACAGAAAGGGACAAGAAGGTGGATCTCTTGAATAGGGAAGGGATCCAAGGAAACAAAGGCAAGAGGTGAGGTGGGGAAGGGGAAATAAATCAAACAAAGATATGACACACACAGGAAACTATTCGCCACAATGAATGTAAGCATTCTATGATATAATATGAGCTAAGATTAATAACATCAACAAGAATGAAAATCTGGGTAAAGGAATTAGATAAAAGCAGGGAGAATATGTTAAGAGGATTAAAAACAAGAAATAAGCTGTATTATGAACATATATGCACTTGCCAAGATGACTGTTAACTGCATATACTGAAAATATCTACTAATAAAATTTTAAAATTGACAAAGTACAATCACAGACCTTTATAAAGTTTACATTATAAGAAAAAAATTCTCAGATATGCAACTAGATAAATGGTGATGATATTATCCATACAACAGAAAATTCTGGAGTTCATTTCTAAGTTATTGTCAGTGGCATCTTTTGTGTGATTGTTTTCACTCCTCAGTTTGGACTCTGCTACCTCTTCTTGGTTCAGATATGTTTTGTTATTACTTTTACTTTTTATTTACAAAATCAAAATAGTAGAATATGCTGCAATGAAATGCTACAGAATATGCAGCAAAATGATTGTGAAACATTTTTACAACTAAAAGCAAAATTTAAAAAAAAAGTAAATATAGATTTTACTTTGCCTGGTTACACTTAAAACTAAAATGAGAAACACTAAGGTAGATACAGTAAATATTTAATTTGTCTGACAGATAAACAGAAGAGTAACTAGGGTAAATAAACAATCCACAGAGTTTAAATTGTCCTATAATCAAAAAAGGAGTGATGATTGTAGAGCAGCAATGATACATTGAAGGTAGAACAAGCGTGCTGTGTTTATTTTCTCAAAATTTACAGCTTAGCAATGGGATGGCATTTATAAGTATTTTGTACTGAGTTTTATCTTCTCCTTCCAACCTCATCTTCGTTCAGATGCCTGACTTAGAATCAAATGCTTCTCACAGAAATGAAGAAATGACTCAATGGCCAGCTTTTCACTTGGAATTGGACGTGTAAGGCCCGTGGCAGGGACAGCAGTTTAGGAGGCACAGGCTTTCATCCATCTATCATTCTAGTTCTTTACTCTGGACACAGACGTAGAAGAAGCCCTCATACCCATGCAGATTAGATGAAGCTGCTCCAGGCCAGAAGAGAGTTAGAAAGGGGACCGTGAGACTGGACCTCTGATGTGGGCTGTTCACCAAAGCTGCACGGCCTATTTCCCCACCTTGGGTGCATGCAAGAGGAAAGAGTGTAGGTGTGGAACCTTACATAGATGGCAGGATCTGAGAGAAGGGTAACAGAAGCGGTGCCTACTTTCCATCAGGCCTAAGTTTGGGGACATCAGGTTGTTTGTTGTTTTTGTGTTGCAGGTTTTTTTCTTTTTCTTTTGTTTTATTTTAAAGAGAAAAAATATGAAACAGAGTTTCAAAACAGGTTAATAGGAGACTTACAATAATTAATACATTGCATATTGTTATCTTTATAGTAATTATTCAGAGTATAAGACATAGGCATGATATCTTGCTCAAACAATATTAGCAGAAACCTTTCCTCTCAATGAACTAAGAGGAAATAGCTGTACAACTATCTTATCTATCTTCTGTATAAATATACCACAGCGCACACAGCACACACAGCACCAGGGCAGTCACCTGAGCTCCTAGCAAGGACAGCTAAAAAGGGTCCTTGTGTCTAACAGAGGCGACAGGGCAAGTAACAAATTTCAGTGAGGATGAGTAGTTGGAATGGGTGGAAGGGGATTTATGGAGCCTGCCCTGCCTAACCTGCATCCCCTTCCTACATCTCATTTATCGAGTCAGAGAGAAGGTGCACCCCTCCTTGGAAATAGGAGCATTTTCCCGGTGAGCATCAATGCTGCCTTCTGATCAGGTCCTTCCAGGACAGTTGTATTGAGTTCCAGGTGTGATTCAGAGAGACAAAGGACTCAAAGTTCCCTAAGACCAAGTGATTCATGTCCATGTGCAGTGTTTAGCCTCAGATTATTGTTTAAATGTGACCAACATTGTGACATTTCAACATTGTCAGGAGGAAATTTCTACATTTTCTTGTGCTAGTTGTTATGAGGAGATAGCAGAAGTAAACACTGCCCAGTGAAGACACGAGGAAAATGATGATTTTTAAGATGAATGTAGCAGCTTTAGGGCAAAATCCCAGTTCACTACTTATCATGTCTTCTAGAGTGGTGAACATTGTCAGTTCCCTTTCACCTGTACTTGGGTTTGCCTGTTACTTTGTATTTGCAAGTGATCCTCTTTCACCTGTGCATGAACCACTTACTCTTCTGTAATTTAGGCCACGCTTAAAAACACACAGATTATCATACTCCATCCAAGACCACACATTTCCACCACAGACCGCCTTTTAAACATACCACCCCCCAAAACATGCAATGATTATCTTACTGTGGTTCTTCCCTGAGGTGGATTAAAAACTGGTGGTCAACTTAACAGCAGCTGAATGGAATCAGCATGGTGCTGAGTTGGGGGCCCACCTGACGATTGTTGCCAACATAAAAGGAGAACTGGAGAAGAAGTTAGTGTAGTTTGGTGCTGTTGGTTCTCCTGTTGCTGTGCGTTCTTCTGCAGGTGCTTGTCGAGCTTCTTTTCTAATATGAACTTGGCTCTTCTCATCATCAGAGGAGCTCAAGGCCTTGTTGCTAAGAATGGCTGTGGTTCACTTTGGGGGAGCTCTGGTCCTTACTCGAGCATCACTTCCTGGCTCTGGAGGGAAAGATGTGTGCTGTTGAATCTCCAGGAGAAGCTTGTCACGCTGGTTTCCTGATATGAACTCAGCTGTTCTATTCGTCAGAGGAGCTTGAACCTTGTTTTCTCTCAGGATGGCCGTGGTACTTTTCAGGAGAGCTCTGGTCCTTATTTTGAGCATTGCTTCCTGGCTTCACTGCAGAGCCCTCAGCCTACTGGCACAGATTCTTCACCCTGCTTGCACGGGCTTCCTGGCTCCACTGCTGACTTTTGGATCTTCCCAGCTCAGATCTATAAAATAGACTTATATGAGTCATTGTTGTGGGCTCTAGGCTTCCATTTGGACTTGTGGAAGGCATTGTCCTGGGCTCTACACCTTTAGCTGAACTTGTGCAGGATATTGCCATGGGATCCAAGACATTAGCTGTGTTCTCTGGGTCTTTAGGGTGTGGACAGATTTCCTGCACTCTCTTTGTATTTGACTCTTGGTGTGGCTATCATAAATAATACTATAATTATGTGTCCTGTACTGTCTTGTTCTTGCAATCCCTGGCTACAACATTCCCCCTCCATCACTAACTAGATCAAGCCCAATACTATGGATTATCAAATTCCTCTGACTTGCACCATCAGACTCACATAAATATTCCCAATTAGAAAGCTTGATGTGCCTCATTTCTCTATGATTCTGCTTTCCAGTCTTGAGCGCATCCTAAAACCTCTGCATCCCATTCCTCTGAGAACTCACACTTCACCCTTGAGTATGACCTCAATCTCTGTCTAATAAAGCCTTCCCAGGCCTCTTACTGATGCTTTATGAAAATTCATTCTTTTCACAATGAGTGTCAGTAAGCCTGGAAACTTGTTCTATAGGAGGGTGGTTCAAATTCTTTACTTCAATTTGGGAATTGCTTTCACTGCTCAGCCAGGTGGCAGTTACACTATTCTTCAGGTTTGTCAAAATTTGTACAACTGCACACTTAAGATGGTAGGCCTTCTTATATATAAATAATGCCTCAGAGATGACTTCTAATGATACAACATGCTAAAAACAATTTGTAATTTTCTGTCAGAAGGTAATGTATAATCTCAAAATATCTCTTCTGTGTTGCTTATTAATTAGCATTATGGCTTGTGTTTTAAACGTCGCCCATAAGCTTATGTGTTGAAGTATTGGTGTTTCATGCAGCAAAACTCCAAGGTGGGACTTCCAGAGCGATTGTATCATGAGGGATATGAACTCATGATGTGATTAATTCATTCACAGTTCCAGAGATTTTGTTTCCAAGAGAGTACTTGTATTAAATGTCTCTCTCTCTCCCGCACTCCCTCCTTTCATCTATTTTCCTCTTTTTTCCTTTCCCCAATCCTTATCTCTCTTTCTCAAGCATGATAAAGTTATTAACTATTCTTTACCATGTGCTCATGCCATGAATTTCTGGCTCTCCATAAGTCTGAATGCAATTAATCCAGCACACCATAGAATGAAAACTCTCAAAATGTTCTCCCAATTTTAACTCACTTGTCTCAGGCATTTTGTCACAATGTGACAAATGTGACTAACACATAATTTGGTACTAAGTCAGGTTCTGATGCTGACTACACTCAGTGATGTGATGTGGATGCATTAGAATGAGTTCACAGGCTGACACTGGACGTGTTTGGAGAAGTGAGCTAGAGTTTATTGAACTCTAATGAACAGAGCTTTAATAAACAGAGTTTAATAATCGGTTCTCTCATAAGACCACAGTCAGAAATATGGACTTTAAAGATGATGTCAGTGTAATCCTTAATTAGTTGAGGCCCAACATTGGGAAGTCTAAACATTCCAATTTTAGCTAATTGTCCCAAAAGTCAAGTGAAAAAAATAGTAGTGTAGTGCACAGGAAGTTTATTCAGTATAGTCATACTGGGAAACAGAAAGAAGTCCAGGCGTCCTCAGCACTGTCTTCAGAGTGCTAATAAGAAGTCCAAGATACACGATAAAGGGTGATCAGAATAATCTATAGTCAGGCAGATTTCGTGAAGTTGATCATTGTCTTAGGAGCAGCCATTCACAGCCTTGTTAACTTTT
Source organism: Dasyprocta punctata (assembly GCA_004363535.1). Taxonomy (NCBI): domain Eukaryota; kingdom Metazoa; phylum Chordata; class Mammalia; order Rodentia; family Dasyproctidae; genus Dasyprocta; species Dasyprocta punctata. Next base: position 6,526 of record RJWM01048172.1, on the reverse strand, counting down.
AAAAAAAAAACAAACAAAAAAAACCTTCTGCTGTTGCAGGCATTTCAGATTCTCTCCCAGGATGTTGATGAATCAGACCTGCTGTTAAAGAGTATGCATAGAAGAATGATTCATAGAAAAGACGATTCAGATGGCATTGTGGTTTTTCTGGAATCCTTGCCAAGCCTCATGCAGTGTTAGATGGTGCTGGTTTGGAGGTAGCTCAATCTAGAACATGTGATTGATTCATGGTACAATGCTGGACTTAAGGGTGGGTGATTGCCGGATCAGTCCACTAAAAGGATTGGCACTGCCCTAAAACCCAGCAGACAGAACATAATACAACAAAAGAAAGAGGCTACTTTCCCCTTTGCTTGCTTACTTGCTCTTACTGTTGGGTATCTGGGGTGCCATTCTGCCAAGCCACCTGCCTGGGAGCCAGATTGTAGACTGAAACATCTACAAACTGTGAGCCACATAAACCTTTCCCCTTTAACTTTGGGTGTCAGGTATTTTGTCTCAGCAATGAGAAAAATGACTAACACAGATGGGCAGGTTAGAGAGTGTTCCTTCAGGTTTTGGGAAAGGACAAGACTTCTCTGCATCACACACGGGTCTGTGTTCATGAAAATTCAGGTGGAAATGAGGACTGTCTTGGGAACTGGGCTAGAGATCATTCCTTTACATTCTGAAAAAAAAAACTGTCTGCATTTTTTCCAAACCTAGACACTTTTTATAAGCCTCAGTTGAAAGATGATTGAATAATTAACCTGGTTAAAGAAATTTTAACATAACACAGTATTCAGACTGTCTCACTGGTGTTATTGTCCATTTTTTAAGCAAAATTCACAGTGAGCATTTTAAAAGCAGAGTGGAAAGATTTGAAAAGCTTACAGTTCTTGCCAGAAGTGGAGGAGATTTAAAGTTGTGGTCAGGAAAGGTGTGGCTGTTGAAGAGATTTTCACCATTAAAGAGAAGCTCAGTACATTGCTCCAAAATGAATACAAAGAGGTCCTGAGGGAACCAATGTTGGGAAAATGGACTTCAGCCAATTAAAGCTGCAGGCATTGATTGCAGTTAGCAAAAGAGAGAGGCCATGTATGTTACAACCAACCAGGCCACAGAGCAAGGATGTCTGAATCATTGTGGCTCACATATCAACAACCTGTGCCCAAAATGACATCCATGTAGATTTAGTAATAAACATTTATTCGGTTTTGATTTTTTTAAAGCAAAACAGAAAAAAAGGTAGAAGTAATACACAATTAAAAAAATAAGAAATCAATACTAGTTAATATATTACATTCGGTTTTGATTTTTAGAGTTTCTTCGCTGCTTTTTCTTTCCATAGTCTTATTTCCTTCTTTTGGAATGGGAATGCAAACCCTGTGCCATTGTGTCTTGTTTTTGAACTTTTGTTTTTGATATTGTATGCACTTCAAGCTAAATGAAAATCTTCTTGGGAAGACACCTTCAAGTTTGTCCTCTGAACAATCCAGGAGCTTCTCAGTCTTTGGGGATTGATGGACATGGAAAGAATGTAATTCATATTTTGCCTTGTACATGTGAATTTGGGCCCAGTGTTGGTATGTGATGGTTTGGTTCTTAAATGTCATCCAGAAGTTAGCATGGTTGTGGAAATCAGTAGGAGGAGTCCTCATAAAATAAAAACTAGAAATTACATCTGATCATGTTCTTCTCCTCCTAGTTATTTTCCCCAGAGAGTGAAAAGTTTCACAGTGTGCTGATACATACATACCCATGTTTAATATTATGACTTGTAACAGCCAAATCTTGGAAACAGACCACAAGTTGCAACAGAAGAATGGACTAAAATGGATGTACCTGGAGACCTTGAGTGTAATAAATCAAACTACACATTAAATATTACATTGTTTTTCTTACATGAGAAATCCAAAGTATAAATAAAGAACAAAAAAGACATATATTAAGAAGTAGATATTAAGAATTAAAAAGAAGAAAGAATTAAGATGTGTTATGCACATAAAAAAACCTCCCTACAATGAATGATTTTATGTGACAGAAACATGTAGTAATAAAAAACAATTAAAAAGAGAAAAACAGCAAACTGACTAGCAAAGACAGTAAGAACAATTCCAGACTCCCTGGCCTGTGGGTGTAGAGCTGGGGTCACCAGAGTTGACTGCCTGATAGGCACAGGGGTTCAGTGCCTGCTGAAACTCTTCAGGTCTGTGGAGGTTTCAGCTGCACAGCAGCGTGAATATATTTAACAACACTGTGGTGCACACTAAGATAGTGGTACAGTGATGCCATTTACATTGAGTACATTTTGTGCAATTTGTCTTGAAGATTAAGCAAATAGCTATAAGAATCCAGGTTGTATCTCACTCCACCCAGATCCATCATGTGAGCTAGTGTGAGCCCAAGCAGGATGTACAGATGTCCATGTGTGCTTCCACCAGGTTCCCCTAGCTTCTACTACTCCAAGGTGGCATTGCACAGATGGGAAAGGTTTTATGAACTTACAGCTGAATGAATATCAAAATGGGAATTACGTGCTCTCAGTTTTGATGGAGGGTCTATATGCAACAGTACTACACTTTCCCTAAAGTTTAAAATTTTCCTAAAAACAAAACACCGTTTTATGAATCTAAGCAAGAAGTGAACGTCAAAGTGACTTGTGCACAAGCAAAACAGATTAAAATTCATAGATTGACATTAAAGAGAAGTGAGAACTTCAGAGGGGAAGGCAAGTGAGGAGAAAGAAGACCATTAGGTGTTGTTGCAGAGGCCACCAAACCCAGGAGAAATGTGACACAATCATCTTTAAAAGCAGAGGTTGTGATAGGCACATAAGTATCCGTCCTTCACAAAATGACACTTTGTGGAAATGTGGCCAGAAAGAGAAACCAGAAGCCAATTTGCCCTTCCTGTGAGCCTGCTGGTGCATGGGCTGGGAGACAAGAAGAGCTTCCCCTTGCCCCAAGCAACCGGCTGATTTGGAGGATCACAGGCTGAGTTGATAACAACTGAGGTACAAAAACAACTTAATGCTTGTATTGTTTGATTGACTTTGCAGGCCTAAAACCAGTAGTGTGAGCATCTATTTAGAGGATAACAATCTGCAGTATAGCAACTATCAGGGATATTCTTCTGCCTTGTTTTTGAAATTCAATATTGTTCTCACTCTTTTGTTTTGTTTCGTTTTATTGTACTGTTTTCTTCAAAGTTCTGTTTTGATTGGTTTTATTTTGTTCTGTTTTGTTTGATTTTATTATGTCTGATGGCATGGGCAGTAATTTTGAATGTAACAAAAGGCATTATGGTAACCTTGTTGATTTCCTATTATCCTGTTTGAAGTTGTGTATCACTTTCACTGTTTTGTTTTGATCAGCTTTATTCTGATGCATTTTGTTTGGTTTTATTCTCTTTAAAATACAATGTTAAAAAAATTGAGGGGCCTGATATGGATGCTACATCAGTCCAATAGCAAGTGGAAGATGGAGGGTCAGTGTGGGGAATCCGGCTCTGTACCAGTGGGCCACAGATGGTTTGTTTGAGCTGTGTGAGGTACACACAGTACTCTAAGCCCTGGAACAGCACAGGTCTGACCTCTGTGTTCATGTTTCCATCCCAGGGACAACAACCTGTCTGTCCCAGAAACCAGCACTGGACAGAGGAAACATATGCTCTACACTACTGAAATAGCAAAGGAGCTTCAGGTTTTTACTGTCGGAAGTCATCTCATAGTGGGGTCTCTTCACAGCAAAACAGAGAGCTCTGCATCTAACTTGGGCCTTACAGCCAGAGCCCCAGTCTTGCTTCCCTGTGGGTCTGCACATCTCCTGGGGGCACTTTATCAGGCTGTTCTCTCTGTCCTGCTCTGACTTCAGGAAAATGCAGAAGGATGAGAGGACAAAGCAGACAGGACTCTACCTGAAAGAAAGCTGGGGTTTAAACATGAACATTGCAAACTGAAGTGGGATCATATTTCATCTCAAAGATGCACTTATCTTTATTTGTCCATGAGGTCACAGTGCACAGGCAGAGTGGGGAATGTGTGAGAAGTGGTAGATCTGGCAGTCTTCCCTGGGGAGGGGTGTGTGATGAGCAACAGCATCATGGAAAACTTGTTGTGCATTTTATTTATATTACTTTTGTCTCCTCCTTTATATGTCTGTGCACTTTGTAATGTCCACAAGATCATTGTCCATGTAATCACTAATATTTAAGAACGTGCATCTTCAAAGGTTTGTTCAGAAATGTCTTTAATTGGGGTTAGGGTTACAGTCACAGGATTTTGGAGTCTTAGGGAGGAGGAGGCGTGCCCTGGGGACCTGCAAGCTTTATTATCTCATCATAGACAGGACAGAACACACATGGATTCCAGCGCTGCACAACAGTGTAGGAGCAGTTGTTCTTGTGGAAAACGGCACGGCAGTTCAACTTGTCATAATACACAGGTTTAACAATACTGTCATGAAGATAAGACCAGAAACTGTTAGAAGGACAAGAGCAGCAGCCACTCCACCCCAGTGCTCCGGTCAGCTCTGTTCACCTTGAAGCTCACACTGGTGCTGACTTGGATGCCTCTCACACCTTGGCTGGGAGCCACAGGTCTGAGCCCCAGACATCTATGTAGGCCTGTCTGTACCATTGAATTACATGTAGCAACCCTCACACAGGGTCCCACACTCCTCCTTGCATGCACAGAGGCAGGAGACATTCTCAAAGGACCAAGGCAGCTCAGTCACACACTGGTTAGGAAGCCTTCTCCATCCCGCTCCTGCCCACACTCCCTGTTCAGGAAGTGCACATAAGTACTCTAGCTGGATTGTGGAAAAATATGTTGCCATTCCCAGCACAGGGAGCTGTTACTGGATTGTCTCACTCCACCAGCAGGAGCAAGGAGCCACTCAGGGTCAGAGGCACAGAGCAAAGAACACTGACAAACCTGGGGCCAGCTTCCTGGAAAATTCCACCCCAAACTCAGCAGGTCACAACTTAGTACTGTGTGTCTCCTTAAAGCCTCCCCTATGGACAAGGATTAAAAATGCCCCAAGTGGACAGAAGCAGTCAGACCAAGGGTCCCATGGGACAATATTTGCTTCCTCGAGGTGATGATGGACTTCTACTTTGGCAAAGTGGATTGTTTGATCTTCTTGCTCAGCCATCCAAAGCAGCGTGGCTCCTCAGAGGTTACTCTGTGGGCCCTGGGTGCTGGCTCTTTCAAAACTTACAAGGAGGAGGGAAAAAGCCTGCTCATGGGGCCAGGTCACTGTGCACTGCCACAGCAGACCAGACTTAAGAGACACCTGTGGGAACATTGTCCCGCGAGAGGGAGAAAATTCTGGAATCATGCCTCGGGCTCTAAGATTCTGCTTTAATTAAGAATATCGTTTCGAATGAGCAGGATGTAGCTCGGCAGCACAGGGCCTGCCTGGCAAGTGTGAGGTGGTCAGTTCAATTCCCAGTAAGAGAAAATAATTACTTTCAATGCTGGCTTGGCTGTAGGGAAAAAAAGAGCCCTTCTCCACTGTTGGTGGGAGTTTAGACTGGTGCAATCATTGTGGAAATTATTGTGGAGATTCCTCAAAAACTAGAATTAGAGGTCCCGTTCACCCCAACTATTCCCCTTCTGGGTATCCTCCCAGATGAGTGAAAAACATCCTACCACCGTGATATATGTGCACCCATGTTTATAGCAGCATAATTTGTAACAGCTAAATCTTTTTTTTTTTTTGCGGTACTGGGGATTGAACTCACAACCTCGCGCCTGCCGGGGCAGGCGCTTAAGCCACTGAGCCAAACTCCCAGCCCTGGTTTTTTGAGGCAGGGTCGCACTGTGTAGCTCAGGCCAGCCTTGCACTCGCGTTGTAGCCCAGGCCGGCCTCGAACTCACAACGCTCCTCCTACCTCAGCCTCCCGAGTGCTGGGATTAAAGGCGTGCGCCACCACGCCCGGCTTGTAACAGCTAAATCTTGAAAACAACCCAAATTCCCACCAACTGAGTAATGGATTAGAAAGATGTGGCATTTTTATATAATGAAGTACTACTCTGCTATAAAGAAGGATAAACTCAAGGCTTTATAGGTAAATTGATCCAACTGGAGTCTATACTCATAAGTGAAATAAACCAGACCCACATGTGAAACATCGTGTTGTCTCCCTAGTGTAAGAAACTGAAAAAGTAAATGAGACCCAAGATCTACAATAGATATTGTGAAAGGGAAAGAAACACCTCAGAAATAAAGAGCAACTGGGATGAGTGAAATGATAAAAGAAGAAAAGAAAAAGGAAAATATATACATATAAACATATAAAAGTTAGCTACAATAATTATACTACTGATTTCTCTTAGTTCACTGAATGTAAAGGTTGTGCTTATATTGTTTAATCAGTTATGTATGCCTATATCTTGTAATCCAGCAACTACTTTGAAGATAACAATGCACATAAATTAACCACTGTCAATTTCCTATTAACTTGTTTTTGAAATTCTCTATCTTTGTTTTCATTGTTTTCTTTTATCTCTTTAAAATGAAAAAAAGAATATCAGTTCATT
>RJWM01048171.1:0-11539 GCA_004363535.1 Dasyprocta punctata | reverse complement strand
TGTAAAATTTATAATTATCAAAGAAATACAAATCAAAACTACAGTGAGTCTGTGTGTATGACTGCAGTATGATGTCTTCAACTGCTTCAGGGAGATACCCAGCAGGGGAATAGCTGGGTTGTTTATAGCAGCATAATTCATAATGACCAAATATTTCACGAGGGCTATATATTCATCAACAGATGAATGGATGAAGAAAATGTGGTTATACACAGTGGAGTACTACTCTGCCATAAAGAAGGATTAACTTGAGTGATTTGTAGGAAAATGGATATCACTTGAGAACATAATGCTGAATAAAATAAGCCAGACACATAAACTCAAATATTGTGTGGTTTTGCTTATATGAAAAACCCAAAATATAAGCAAAGAATGAAAATACAATATAAATCATAGGAAATAGGAAGATAGATCTCAGAAAGGAAGGGGATCTAGAGAAGGAAGGAGGGCAGAGGGAGAGAAAGGGGGTGAAAACAGAGTGAAGATGTGTTCTCTGTGTGCACTAACTCCCCACGACGAAAGGAACTGGTATATACTGTAAACATGACTAATGAAAAATAAAAATTGAAAAAAAGCTCCCTAAAAACACAATGAGCTCTTGTTTCCCTCCGTTTGCACGTTTGGGGAGGGGGACAAGGATGTCGAGAGGAAGGCAGCAAGGTATTCTGTTGGAGGGAATGTTTGCTGCTGTAAGCACTATGGAAAACAGCATGGGGATTCTCCCAAAATTAAAAATAGAATGACTATATAATCCAGCCATCACAATTCTAGGTATTTATCTGTATGGGGTATGCTATATCCCCCCAAGTCCTCATATAATTTTGATGGGGCTGAGTTATTGGTTTGTTATTGGTTTATTGATTGACAATGTGAGCACTGTGCCCACCCAGGGTTGGAGCTGACATACAGTGTAAGGGAAGGCAGGTCTTCCTCTTGTTCGCTTCCTTTTCTGCCTCTCCCTCTCTCTCGCCAGTGCGGCTTGTGGCTTGCAGCTTGCAGCCGCCATGAACTGCAGGCCTGCCATGCCATGCTATCTTGGAGCCAACTAATGGACTGAAACTCCCGAGAAACTGTAAGAATAAACCTTTCCTTCCCTTATTTTGGGCGTCAGGTATTTTGTCTCTGCAACGAGTGAAAAGTAACTGAGACAGAATTTGGTACCAGGAGTGGGGTCGTTGCTGTGACTATTCCTGACCATATGGTTCAAGAGCCTTTAGAAGTGGCTTGCAGGTAAAGTTTGGAAAGGTTCGGAGATGTCATCTACATGCATAGAGCTGGAACAGCTTAGGCTGTTTTGTATGGGAGATTCTGGTCAGAGCCCAGGAGACCAGAAGGCTGATAGAAAGCCCACCGGTAAAGACCAGGCTCGGGAGATTTCTGCTGGGAAGAAGAACGACATTGGGTGTTGGACTCCACAAGATGTGTGTTACGGTTTGGCAGTAAGTTTGTCTACGTTCTGCCCATGCCCAGAGACTTTGCCTGAGACTGAGATTAAGGGCAAAGGATTAATTTCTCTACAGACAGAAATTATGAGGCAGCCAAACATTGAAATGGTGGCCTGGCTTTTGTTGGGGGCTCTTAGCCAGATTTATGTTGCGGATAAAGAGCAAGGAACCCAGCATGGTGATTTAAAATGTGAGTTTGGCCAGGAAGCTGTGGACTGTAAAGATGGAGCTGAGACCTTGATTGTTGAGAAGGAACAAAAGAGTAAAAAAGATGGCCTGGGGGCATCCTGGGAAGCAGCGGGCCTCTGCCCTTTGCAGCCTCAGGCCTTCAAAAGTAAAAGAGTTTGTTCGGAGGAAAAAGCCGAAGAGTGCCCTATCCCGGGGTAGTGATGAAAAGCCGCAGAGTGCCCTGTCCCAGAGTGGCGACAGAGGCCACGCCATGTCCCAAAACGGCAGCGGCCACGCTGGCCAGAATGGCGGCATAGAAAAGCTGTTCCTCACAATCAAGTTCAGAGAGCTCAGCGATCCAGGCAGTTGACCCCTACAGCCAAGAGAGAGGAAAGCCTGGCTACTGCTCCAGCCTGCAGTGGACCTTGGCGGCATCCACGTGGCGCTGGTTTTAAGTACAAGAAAAGGCTAAGGCAGCTTCCACCTGGCCTGCAGAGAGCAATATGTAAGATGTAAGGGTGGAGCCAAGGAACATGGATCATCCAAGGAGGGATTTAGAAGTTAAAACTCCTAAAGGTGCCACAGAGGTGGAGTCACTCAAGCCTGTTGGAGCTTGTAACCAGATTACTTCAAATGCTGAGCAGAGAACTCCAGGACTTAATGTTTGCCCTGCTGGATTTTGGACTTGCTTTGGTTCCAATGCTTTGTATTCCCCTGTTTGTAACTTTTGGAATGGTAATGTTTATCTTGTGCCTTTATATGTTGGAAGTGCTTAACCTTGTTTTCATTTATACAGGGGATTACAGATAAGAGTTTGCCATAGATCTCAAACGAGATTTGGGACTTGGACATTTCAGCAATGCTGAAACTGTTAGGATTTTGGCAACCTTTGGAGATGGACTAAATGGTTTTTGTATTAAAAATATAAATGAGTCCTTGGGGGTCCAGGGGTGGAATGTATGGGGTATGCTATGTCCCCCCAAGTCCTCATATAATTTTGATGGGGCTGAGTTATTGGTTTGTTATTGGTTTATTGATTGACAATGTGAGCACTGTGCCCACCCAGGGGTGGAGCTGACATACAGTGTAAGGGAAGGCGGGTCTTCCTCTTGTTCGCTTCCTTTTCCGCCTCTCCCTCTCTCTTGCCAGTGCGGCTTGTGGCTTGCAGCTTGCAGCCGCCATGAACAGCAGGCCCGCCATACCACACTATCTTGGAGCCAACTAATGGACTGAAACTCCCGAGAAACTGTAAGAATAAACCTCTCCTTCCCTTATTTTGGGCGTCAGGTATTTTGTCTCGGCAACGAGTGAAAAGTAACTGAGACATTATCCAAGGAATTGAAATCATTATGTTGAAAGGTTAACTGTACTTCTGTGCTCACTGCAGCGTTATGGACAATAGCCAACAGATAGGAACAACCTAAATGTCTTATTCCTGACCTTGGGGAAACACTTCAGCCGTATGTCTCACCACCCCCTCCCAAACTCATCAGGCGGCACCTGCACAGGCAGAGGATGAAGAGCGCCCTGCCAGGAAACATTCTCGACTGGCACCAGCGGACAGATTCAAGACCTGCACACGCTGAGAACAGTCAGGGAGAGGCCGGTGATGTGGAGACACTCAAAGAAGAAGGCATTGTTCAGATGCGAGCAAGCAGCACACACACGCACGTGCACACACGCACACACGGAGAGAGACAGAGGCAGAACTGCCTGAGAGATAAAAGACACAAAAGCACAGTCAAAGACAAAACTGAGGCAGAGAGAAAAGGAAAACCACACAGACGACTAAGACCAATCAATGGAAAGAGGAGAAAGAGGCAGAAGGGGAAAAAACCAAAAAGGGGTATCAACAGGAAAGAGAGAAATTGCAAGGTAGACTGAAATGTGGAAAAAATAAAATATTTGTGCATACTTAATGGTTTACAGAACTATATCTTTGTTGGGCAAATGTGTGTGGCTCGGTGGTGGTCCACAGGCTGAGGTCTGGAGCTGCCCTTCAGGCGCCACCAGGGAAGAGGCCCGCATCAAAAGAGGTAGGACAGTGAGGCTGAATAGAACCCGTGTGGTCAGGGAGCTGAGTGTGACAGCCTGTGGCATCGAGCACTGGGATGAAGAAGCACCCTGAGTCATTACATCTCTCCAAAGAAGCAAGAAAACTGGGTTTGTATGCAAAATCCTCAGTCATTTCAAAGTTAAAAATCAATATCAAGACAGGATTTCACCCAGGCGTGTCCAGTTAATGATTCTTGTTTAGAAGCAGGAATCAGCTTGACACAGCTCAGGGAATTACGGGGACTCAGGAAACCAGTCCCACAGAAGCGAAGCCTGCTCCAACCGTCCTAGGGCCCCAGCTCCTCAGGGGAAGGTGTGGTGTATATAACAGTGTGAGACTCGCAGGCCTGTGGCCCCAAGTATCAGCCTCTGGGAGAACTGAAACCCAAGTCGTTAGCCAGTTATTCTTCTTAAATATGCTCAGGGAGGACATCTAGACGTTCCGCTTTCCCCAAGTGTCATAGGTTGTTTTCTGGTAGACAATAAGTAGCTCTCCGTGTGGGAGGAACCGAGGGCAGGTGTTCCTAGAGCACGAAAACACAGATTTGCCTCAGGCCAGACTCACTTAACTGTGTTTGTCTTGTGAAAAGCTTGTAACAAAACACAAATATTCCCTCAACACAAATTTTAAGTCACGGAAACTTACTTTTATAAATGTGTGTGTATCCACACGAACATTGCGTAGACTGCATTTTCCATGAGCTAAGAATTTACAGCATTCAAAAGAATAAAGATCCTATTGCAAACACATGGATTAATAGGGAAAATGTATATAGCTTGACTGTAGGAGGGGATGGGGAACAGGAAGGGAGAAGATAAAAGAAAGGGAGGAACAACAGGAAGAGAAATCAAGGATTCCCAGGAATGGTGTTAGAAAGCAAATCACACTGGGAGGAGGGACAGTGAGGACCCAAAAGAGCTTGGGAGGGGAAAGGTTTTTGGGAGTCAGGAAGGGAGAAGAGACAGACGTGGTTCTACCTGAGCTGGAGTGAACTGGGTGACTCTGGGTGTGTTAATGTGGGTGCCGTGGTGAGTTCACATAAGTGCAAGTGCATTTATATACACGTGTGCATATGCGTGTCTCTATGCAGAAGTGCATGAGTGCTTTCCAGTAGAGGCAGCAGAGGGACAAGGGGCCTTCTAGATGAGAGGTGGGAGAGGAAAGACCATGTGGGTGCAGCCCACAAACTGAATGCGCATCCTGCCCAGGCTCTGAACCGGGAGTCCTGGGTCCACGCAGCACTGTAGCAGCAGCATTTCACACACGGGACACTGGGCCCAAACTAGCTAATGTCTTGGAACCCAGGCACAGCCAGCTGGAAAAGACCATCATTTTTCCATTTTAAGGGAGATCTCAAAGTTAAATCATATATCCTTTAAGTGACTAGTGAGAGGATGAGGAATCAGGATGCTGTGGTTTATTGAGGGCTCATAATTTATGTAAGGAGGAAAAAGATTTTTAGTAAACATTAGTGCTAACATACAGAACCGTGGGCCCTATGGTCAAGTCATATTTTTCTGAAGAATCCAGAAATCTAGATTTTTATGCAAAATCTTTTGTCCTTTTCATGTCAGCAATTAATATTAAATTATGTTGGTTTTCTATATTTTACCCATGAGTTTCCAATTAATCACTCTGGTTTAGATGCAGGAATCAGATTGCCTCCCTTTAGAAACTGGGAAGACTCAGAAATGTAATTACACCAGAATTCCATGATTTCCATCCCCTTTCTAGGAAAATGAGGAAGCGGAAGGCTCAGACTGTTTCAACACCGAGTCCAAATTCACATGACAAGTTTGTCAAAACTGGGGCTAGAAGACAGTTCTCCAAGTTTTTAGAGTGCTGTGTGGATGACACCCCACTATATAAATTACCTACTGCTTCACAACAAGTTAGCCCAATGCCGAGTGGCAGAAAACAATAACTCTAGGTTATCACGCGCATTCCTTGGGGCATGGATCCTTGGAATGGCCTGGCTGGGGGCTTCTGCCTTGAAGCTGCAGTCCAGTCTCTATCAGAGCTGCAGTTCCACCCGGAGGCTGCACAGGGAAGGAGCCACCTGTAGCCTCACTCGTGTGGCTATTGACAGCAGTGCCCACTGGGAGGCTAGACTAAGGGTTTCAGGTGCTCACCCGCTACTGGCTAGTAGCCTCCCACTGTGGGCCTCTCCATAGGACAGCTTGACGCATTGCAGCTGGCTTTCTACAGGCAAGTGAGAATGAGAGAACAAGCAAATTAAACCCATAGTGTTTTTATGACCTAACCTGAGAAATAGCATGCTATCCCTTCTGCCCAATTATAATCATTGAGCATGAATCAGTGCAGCCAGCCCATGATCCAAAGAAGCCCCTCACACAAAAGCAGGCACACCAAAAGACAGAGGTCTCCAGGGCCATGCCTGACTTTCCATCGTGTCATGAACAGGTGCCAGGAGTCTACAAGCTACAGCCACTGGCTAAATCAAGCTGCTACCTGTTTGGTAAATAAAGTTTTACTGAAACTATGTCTTGACCACTTATTCATGTATTGTTATGGCTGCTTTTTGCACTGTATCAGTGGCATTGAGTAGCTGCAACAGGAATCACATGCCTAGAGAAACATAAAACTACTCTTCATCTCTTTAGAGAAGAGGTTTGCTGGTTATGAGTAGGTACAGTCAGACGACCCTTTGAGTCATGTGGAGAAGAGGATTGAGATAAAGATGTCCAATTCCTTTTTGCACTGAATTCCTCTTGGCGCTTCAGCACAGTGAGTGCATGGAGTATACCTCTAAAAGTTGGTCAGTTACAAATTCTCACAACAGAATGAGCCCTGTGCCTGGGTCAGTGGACGGCATGTGGACTCAGTTCCCCAAATCCTGTCTCATTCATTCTCGTTCACACAGAGTCATTCACCTTCTCAGAAATGACATCTATATGACTTTTGGTAAAAAGAAGAACATACAAAGTAATTACAATTATAATGATCTCAAGTAGTAGGCTGGTTATTTAGCATAATAACCTGGAAGCCAGATGAGCCTAGGTTTCACATCTGAATAACAAAGTTTTCTTTCACTTCTCATGGCCTCAGTTTCCTTATTCTTAAAATACTGATTATAATACTAACTTTATGCCTTTGTTGTCAGAAAAACGCATTAAGCTTCAACTACAGGGGCAAGTATGATAGTAGTTCCACAGAGGCCAACCATCACGCATAAGACATTTAATCGTTCCTCACCGCCTATGGAGGCAGAGCTAGTAAGTTCATTTCTATCATCAGTTCTGACTATGTGATAGTGGCAGAAGTCCTTAAAAAGTGTCTCTCGAGCCCCACTCCCTGCTCTTGGTTGTATCATTTCCTCTACCCTAATTCCCTGGTCATTGCTACATCCACCTCCTGATTCTTTCATAAGAGCTGCCTGTATCTCACAAGTCTTGCCCAAGCATGCAACCAGGAGGTTGTGTAAACAGGTAGCAAGTGCTGCTGGAAGGAGTGCTTTTACTGCGCTGGATGTGAAATGCACTCAAAGGATCTGATTAGAGTATAGCAACGTAAACAAAAAGATGTCACTGTGCACTTCACTCTACTTGGAATGGCACTGTTGCTGCTGGATTGGTAAGACAATATCCTGAGGGTGGCCTTATGTGCATTTTTTTAAATTTTTTTTTTTATTTTAAAGATAGTAAAATACAACAGAACATAACAGAATAAAGTCAATCAAAACAAAGCAGTAGGACTGGTACAGAACTTTGAAGACTGAAAATGTGAGTACAATAGCTACGATAGTATACCTTGGTATTTTCAGATTAGCTGACCATTCCTACAGGCGTAGTAGAATTGAACCAAAAACAAAACAACACAAAGCCAATAAAAACAGAATATAAAATAAAGGAAAAAAAAAGAGAAAAATAGTAACGATCAGAGTAAAGCAAACTGGTGAGAACCACATTGGTCCTCCAAGACAAGACAGAAGAGAGTCCCCCATGTCTGCAACATTGTCTACTGTCATCATGCAAAGAGACATTCAGGGTGCCGATCAGAGGCCTGCAAAATCTATGAAAAAACACTAGCGTTTAGTTGCTTTATGTACCTTAGTTGCCATCAATTTAGCCAGACCTCAGAGCCAGCAGCTTGCTTACGGGGGGTGGGGAATGGATGATGTCCTTGATTCCAAGCCTGCGCACCAGTGCCACGTGGTCCTGGCCAGTTGGGGCCCGGTTGGACCCATTCTGATTCTTCTCCGGGGTGGCAGAGCTCCCAACCCCGGAAGGCGGATCAGTTCTCCCTTGATGTAAGCCGGCGCCGCGCGGTCCCGACAAGTTGGGTCCCGGTTGAACCCATTCTGGTTCTCCTCCGGGGTGGTGGAGCCCCCAACTCCGGAAGGCTTATGTGCATTTTTAATAAACCTGTCTTGCTCATGTTTTCACCCCAGGAGTCCTGAGAGTCAGTCGCCTATCCTGGTTGAGTGTGATTATGGAGACTGCAGAAAAGACGTGTAGCACACACATCACTGCCAAGGCTGCAAGTTCCTGAACTTGTCTGACCTGCTAAAAGGTGACATCTCAGGCCTTGTCTCTCTCCACATCTCATTTCCTGTCCCTTTAATTCTATTAATGGTATCAGCACTTACCCTGTCCCAGGAACAGAGCCAGGCAGTCTTCATAGCCCGCTTCTTCTCACCCCTAATTCCTTTGTTCATGACCAATCATTGCCAGCTTTTCACTTCATCTTCTAGATGACTGCACCTCTCAAACCATTCTGTTTTTACTCTGTTGGCATTGGAAATCTACAGTCTTTCATTCACCTCTCTCATGCCTTACTCTTCTGGAATTATTTCTTCTTTATTATGATTGCTCTAAGCATCCTAGCAGGAAACCATTTCCTAGAATTCGGAGTGAAGATAGAGGGTGTGAGTATTTACTTTCATGTTAACAAAAGAAAACAAGTAGAAAAAAAATACCATGTATAAAAAATGCAGTAAACATTCATCATAGCATGCAGCATTCACTATGGAACTTGGAAAAAGTTCCTACTGTGATGCAAACTATACCTTGCATAATTGTAGAGTATTTAAGTACCACCCTCAGCCAGCATGATGGAGATCATGAGGACTTGGTATTTGGGCTGGGCTCTGTAGATTATGCAAATCATTGTGTAAGAGTAATTAACTGGGTTCAGTAAGTGATTACGTTTGAGCAATTTGGAAAACAGAAAAATTAAAAAGAATCTAATTTCCAGTCTCTATCATCAAGCACTTTGAAAAGTGGAAGTGATATTTATAAAAAGTGGAAAGATTTGATTACAAGCTGAGTTGACTAAGACATGCTGGATTTTTTGTCAAGGTGGCAGAAGTCATAACAATGCTCAATTAGATGTAACTATCATCCAGAGAAATTGGGAGACAGTGACCGGGACTAGAAATAAAGATGGAAGCAGCTGCGTGGAGGCGGAATTAAGGACTGCATGAAACCCAGAAGAGGGGCATGAGCAAGATTTTCACACTGTACTTAGATCTTGACATACGCTTCCTCCCCAGAGCACTCGCCTTGTCTGTGAAATGCAAGAGGTTCTATGAAATTTATTGACCTACATTTCAATTCAAATATATGCATGCAAATTGTTTAACAGTGTCCAGCGTCGCAAATATGGTAAGGAGGAAGAGGAAAAAGACAAGAAGGGATAAAATTTTATCATTATCATTTTTGTGATAATGTTAAATTCTTGAAGTTGATCTTGTTAGGAACTTTCAGTATTGAAGGAAAAGTTTATGATAAATCAAAAACAGCAATCAGAAGGACAAGAGAAAATAAAATTTATGCATATTTCATGTTAATTACTAAGTCTGTGGCTTTTCCACCACTTGATTAAAAATAGTAAAGGAAACAAACCCCAAAGGCTAATATTACTTGTTTTTGTATCCTGTATAGGACTAAGTTTGAAGGTCCTAGCAGCAGATGTTCACCACTCTATGTGGAGGTTGAATGGAATTAGAGAGATGGCTTCTTACAAGTCACAGCATGCCAAAAGATAAGTCAGGTGACTGACATCAGAAGTCTTGGATTAGAGATCAAAGAATGACTCTTGAGTTTGAAGGGTAAGAGTTTGATGGATTTGATACAGATGCCAGTAGTTATTGAGAAAGAACAGTTAATACTCATACGATTAGATCAATTTTACATACTTATATCTGTTAATGTAAACAACCATTTTGAAGATAACAATACACAATATTGCAACCATTGTCAAGTTTCTATCATCCTGTTTTGTAAACCTATAATGTTACTGTTGTGCATTTATTCTAGTAGTTTGTTTGTCTCTTTTACTTTTTGTCTTTCATGTATGTTTTTTTTCTCTTAAATAAAAAAAAAAGAAAAGAAAAATAATACAGATGCCAGGAAGCAGTAAGTTTAGGGACAATGGGCCGAAGGGAAAAAGGAATACGCGTGCACGTAGAGCACCACACGTGAGTAGAAACTGTTGTCTTGAGAAACTTGATAATGGATGAAAGGAGAGTGGTTTGAAAAACGGAGTCGAGGACAGGTTATTTCTCAATAGAGAGCCAAATTTCTTGTGGAGCATCTGAAGGCACCAACAGAAGGGAGCTGAGAAGAACGAGGCACATGGTTTAGAGACGTGGGTTCCAAGGTTCAGAGACAAGTCTTGGGAAGGAGAATTCCTCTAAAATGAGAATGAAAGAAGCAAGAAACCGAAAATACACACGCTTGAGGAGGCATCTGGAACATGGAGATTTGATAGGGTGAGCGCTGGTGTCTGTTCCCTTCTATTCCCCTTAGAACACCCAGTGAGAGGCCCTCACCACAGCACACGAGCTCACGGACAGCCAGGGAGCCCCAGGGGCCAGCGCAGGGCTTCCCGCCCTCCAGGGCCCAGACTGGGTGTGCATCTTTGTGCACGCTTGTGTCAGCAGCCTCAGGCAGATGCATGCTCCAGACACACCCAATGGGGTCTGGTTCCTTCCACTGCAGCATGAGGTGGGTACAGGGCCTGCTGGCCGCAGAGCGGGCCGCTGGATGTGGGGCCGCAGAGCAGGCAGCCAGCCCTTGGCGCACCCGCCATTAGGTTGCTGCAGGGAAATGCTGTGTCCGGGAGGCTGCTGCATGTGTATTTAGTCCCAGGGCCCTTCGCAGCTCCTCTCTTCCTTCAGTGGCACCTGCCTGCCTTTTCACCTTGGTCACACAGTCTGGCACCAGGGACCAAACAGAAAGCTCTGGTTTTCAGAGCTCTGTATGTATGTATCTTCTTCATCTCTTCTTAAATTTGTGCTCTTTAGACTAACCATTTTCTTACTTGAAAAAAATATCGTCAAGTTGTGTAAGTCAAAAAATAATAATAATAACAGTAACCTGCATTGATTCAGGAGATACTTTTTCCTTTTTCTGCCTGGAGGTAACTTGTGTCCACCCAGAGTCAAGCCCTGACCTGAACATGATGCGATCACTGACTCTGTGACTCTGAAGCCTTCCTTTCCTGACCGGTACCCTCCTCCCATCCCTGCACACAGTGGGCTCTGCAGACACTCTGGACAGTCCTCAGATCCTCTCTCCTGGAGCCCTGAGAGGCTCTTGTTCTTGCAGTGCTCTCCCAGGCCTATCGGGCAATCATGATGCCCTCTTAAAGGGAAGTCAAGTAGGGAAACCCAGGGGATCTGAACCAGCAATCTGCCAGTTCCTGGGAGGAACTCTCTGGGGAGATTTGGTGCAGAATGTGGACATGGAACAACTGGACCAGTTTGTTCCCCCTTCCCAAAGCTAAGCAGTGCCTGTGTGCTTGCTGGTGCGCGAGTGGGAGGCAGAGGGAAATCCATCAGCAGTGCGGGTGGGGAGACTCAGCTGGAGTAGAGCGTCCAATGCAGGACAATAGAATGACTGTA